>VOMN01069365.1:0-10627 GCA_014899125.1 Orchestia grillus | reverse complement strand
TTGCGAATAATTTTGTCTGAAATTTAATTTTATAACCGGGATTTTGGAATTGTGCGGGGACCGGCAATTGTCTATACTATTCTCGTCCATGCTCATTTCCCAGCTTCTCAATTTCTCAAAAAACTCGTCAATGCTCATTTCCCAGCTTCTCAATTTCTCAAAAGGCTCGTCAATGCTCATTTCGCTGCATCAATAGGGCTTAGGGCTCGCAGAACCCTCAAGCTCAGATGAATTAAAATATTAGTTCATTTTCAAGCATAATATTTTTAAAAATTTCCAAGTCTTTAAGCTTACAACATTGAAAAAGTAAATCATTCAGCCGTGCACTTCAAAAGAATGGAACTGCAAAATTTCAGGTATCGAGACTGTGTGTAGATGAAGAATTCGAACACATCTATTTCACATCACAAGGAGTAAGAGGCTACGAAAGAGTTATGGAGTTTTAACCTGCGTGGGCTATTGTTTATGTTTCTGATCCATACTCGAGTAGATTTATTTTACTAGATCTTAACTAACAATGAGGGCTTACCGCCATATAGCGATGTTTAAAAAATTATCCTCCCAGAACCTAAAATACGGTAAATTATCGTAAAATTTTCCATGTGTTTATGATCAGTAACAATACAATCATGTATTTTTGCACTAGGGTCATGTACAAGAATGCTACAGTAAATATCAGATGATAAAACCTACTTTATCCCATCGTGAGCTCTTCTTCACAACGGTGGGCCGCATTGTGAGATGGTGCAGGCCATCTTCCCGCCAACTTTCGAAACTTGAGTTCCTAACTGATCCTAGAAGAGCTACGCTATTGCAGAGCATATGGCTGCTCGCTCAAAATATCCGTGAGTCATATTCACGGAGCAGCAAAGACTTCTTTTATGAGTTATTATTGCAACGGCCATCTGTCTCCGGATGGACAGCAGCAGTACACTGAATATGGGATAAATTATGCCAGGGAGACCTCGAGCGCCGTATGAGGGCAGTCGGGTGAGCAGGTCACAGCTTGGACGCAGCCACTACAGCGATCACGAAGATGCACAGTGCTCTGGGGCAGCCAAACATCGCCCACCAGTTATTTAGTATTCTTCCATGTTTGGTAGGATCGCTAAAAATCATAATCTATTGTAAATCTTATTAATCATGTATTAGCATTAATGAATCACATGAATTAATGCTCTAGTTATTGCTATACATATATTTATAGGTGATATGGTTCAACATAAGTCAAATTAATCAAATGCTCAAACCATTTGCTACCCCACTTATTTTTCGAAGAGAAAAATAAGTGGAGAACAAGATGAAGAGTTGACAAACAGTTTCCTTGCCCTTCACTCACTCAGCAGCACACATCCAACAGACGTCCGGCGGCTGGTGATGGAAGTCAGCCGCGAGAGCGTCTGCGATGACACACCGGAATCGACGATTCACTGCCACCACGACACTACCAGGCGTGACTATGTCGCTCAAAACACGGTAATGTCGTGTCGTTCGTTCAATCCCATGTCTCCCATGACGTCATTGTCGTCCATGATTTCCTTCACTTTCTGGTGTTTCAATTTATTTCATGCCTATGTACTATTTAGTAATTTTACTGAGATGAAATTTAAAAATCCAATGAACTTTCAATAATTATGAGAAAAGGAAAACGGTATGCGAATATGAAGGAAAAGGAAAATTAAACAATAAGTCTTGAAATTTAACAACTTGCCAGCGAGGCAGAGGGTTGAGAAGGAACGTGCATCACCCACAATTTTTCCGTCTCCTTACAACAAGATAAAATCTGGCTCTATTTTTTACATACCTGCTATATCAATGTTTTTTCACAGTCAATCATTACACTTTAGCACCAACGGATGCAATGATAATTCTAGATGTAAAGAAAAACGATGGCAGTAGCATACACGTTTGATATATAATAACAAACCTTAAGGTCATGTAAATGTATGTTTTCTGAGAAAATACTGCTCGACTTGCAGAGAAAATGTTAAATTTTTCGTTTGCTCAGGACGACATTTCTTCATTGGTAGGGCAGTTCTTAGGAGGCCAAAGAAAATTTACTTCATATAAATGTGCGATAAGCAAAACTCTACGAAAATGTCAGCGAATTCGCTACTATTGGGGCCATTATTAAACACACAAGCATCGAGACGGATACACACTTCATGTTCCACAAAGAACGACACAAATACACACTATTAAATGCTCCAATTCCGATACTTCAGCAGCCCCATCTCGTTTGCTTAACAAATACTGGAACATTGCAGTTGGAATAGGAGAAACAAAAATGCCAACTTTTCTAAAAACAAATAATAGCTCCTCCACATCCTTGCCCAAGCTGATTTTATAGCAGACTCAATAACATAATTTACAGTATTTTAGACGTAAAATCTCCAACGGATACACACCAACTAAACAACTTTTTTCGGCATGTTTATGATGACAAGATCCAGTCTCTTAGCAGGGTGGGGTTTGATTCTTTTTTTTCGTACCCCCACATCTTGTACGGTGGCCTGCCCCTCGTTCTCACATTAGACGACCAACATCTGCGTTCAATCACAAAAACTTCTGTAAAAATAAAGTGCGTTTTTTTCAATAAATTTTTCCCGTTATTTGAACTTATTTTCAGCATAATCTCATTTGAAGAAAATCATAGGAACGGCAAAACAGAGAAGCTAAACATTTGTGAATGTCTTGTGGCACTGCGGTGAAGGCAGCCAGCTCGTCCTCACGTAGCACTGCGGTGAAGGCAGCCAGCTCGTCCTCACGTGGCACTGCGGTGAAGGCAGCCAGCTTGTTCTCATGTGGCCCCGAAATCGATGTTATTTAAATATAGGCGTTAAATAATCTCTCGATTGAGAGTACTTTAGTCGCGCTATTAATTTTTATGCTAGAATAACATGAATACTGAATCTCTAACTGGAAACACGTCCAGTGTCTGGCCCGAGTTGTTCGAGACTTAAGCTCAACTCTAAAGATGAGCCTAAGTTATGAAATAAATTGAATAAAATGTCAAAGATCATATTCCAGCGCAATAAAAAAATTTGTAAGCACCTGTTTATAGCACTGCGATATATTCACAATGTACCTATAAGAGCAATGAACTTTAAAAATAGCTGGTAAAAAATGGCAAAAATGAATCATTTTACAACTCATTTATCGTTAGAGTAAGTGAAACCTTCACGTCTACGAGATTATCATTGTGTTTTGAGCAGGAGAGAACGACTGGAGGACTGAGTCGTTTGTGCTTGCGGCGGTTGTCAGTAGCGACCTACGGCGTCATTTCGAGAACTATTGCGTTTTGATGCCCGTCGAGATATTTCAATTAAATAAAGACACCACGAAAATAAGCATGGCCATAATCTGTAGGCAGGCGGTGGCACAAAGGTTTTCCTCAGAGTACATTAGGTTGCTTATATTTTTCAAGTATTTTAGTCTTTACCACTGAGGATAGGCCTAACTCATTTTTGAAGGGAATTTAAAAAAGGAGTTAGCACCTGGGTTGAAACGTTTTCCGTGTCACGTACACCCCTCGAGAGGCGCTCTGCTCTGCTTCTAGCGCTGCTCATCGACACGTGGTCACGAAATTCAACAAATCACGTCCTCATGCTGTAAGTCCCCACTTTAAATGTCAACAAAATAAAAGTAATACTATAAAGAATATTGAATTATATGTCCCCACACTAATAAAAAATACAACTTATGCATACAACTTTAAATATTGAAATGCAACTAGAGAAGTGCATACAACTACTGTTCATTTTGGGACTCGTGATTATGAATGAATACCAATTCGTGCCCGGAGGGACGATAGCCGGTACTTTTCATACGACGGCTATATGGATGCAGGACGGAGTTATCAAGAGTGACTACTGCTGCAAGTTGTAAGGCTATATGGATGCAGGACGGAGTTACCAAGGGTGACTACTGCTGCAAGTTACAGGCGATGCCGGGGGTCAATCGAACTTGAGCCGCATGTACTGGACGTATAGGTGTTCAGCACGGAATGGAAATTATACCCAAAACTTACTAAAACTTAATTGTAGACAGGGACCTCGGTTCACAAATATTATTCTTTCATGCAGTGACTTCATTCGGAAACCTAAATATTCTTGAACCAAATCAATTTTTTAATTTTAAATACACGTAAATTCAATTAATCTTAGTATTGATACAATAATCTTAGTATTACAACGTGGCACCAAGAGAGCAACAGACGGTTCCTGCGACGCCGCCTCGTGCCAAGCCAGCAACTGTCGGTCCCTGGGCACAATTCTTGCTCTCGGACTGAGATAAAATGTGTTCAAAAATTTGGTTCGTCACCCAATTCGTTGTGCATCGAGCATTCATGAACCGAGGTTCCACTCTTGATAAAAATTGTGAATTATTAAATTGTATCAAGCAGCAGACAATGACAATAGATATTCTAAGGTCCCCATATGATTCACGCTTCAACAGACTTGTGGACCAAATGCAGCGCCCAACACCCGCGACACTGCCACCCACGAGGGACAGGGTGCAGCTCGGCGCGATCTCGGTCACAGGGAAATTCTCGGGGTTGTTCCGCTCAGAAGAGGAATGGGCAATTTAAAAAAACTATTCCTGAACTTTTCGCTGTTATTGAGTCAGACATGACAGTCTACCCTGCTCTCAGAACGACCTCTCAACTAGGTGTATATCACAGTATTAGAACTCATCTGTACAAATATGACCAAAATATCACTACAGTGCAACACACAGAACACTGCGTGACTCAGGCACCGCAGTGCAACACACGGAACACAGCGTGACTCAGGCACTGCAGTGCAACACACAGAACACAGCGTGACTCAGACACTGCAGTGCAACACACAGAACACAGCGTGACTCAGGCACTGCAGCGCAACACACAGAACACAGCGTGACTCAAACACTGCAGTACCGTACACCGTCAACAGGCAGCACGCTCCCCCACCCNCCCATCCCTCCCCCTCGCAGGGCTACGGGCTTGTGTAGAGGCTTGGTGCCGAGCATCACGCCCAACGCAGGAGTCTTACGAGAGAAAATGCATCCAAAAACTAATGACGAGTAACTAGAAGGCGCGTCAGGGTGAGCCGGTTGTCGGACCTGTAAAGCTCCACAGCAGGTCGGGGCAGGCCAGGAGACCTGCAGAGCCCGAGAGCAGGTCGGTGCAGGCCAGGAGACCTGCAGAGCAGATCGGTGCAGGCCAGGAGACCTGAAGAGCTCGAGAGCAGGTCGGTGCAGGCCAGGAGACCTGCAGAGCTGGAGAGCAGGTCGGTGCAGGCCAGAAGACCTGAAGAGCTCGAGAGCAGGTCGGTGAAGGTGGGAGGGCCAGGCTCGCACCAGCTGTCCCGTGCATCACAGCTCTGCCGCAGATAAAGACTTGACCTTCTGACCAGAGTGCGAGGGCTGAGGGCCGCCCTAGCGCTCAGCTGGCGCCACTACCAGCGTCGGGGCTGCTTTTTGTACGAACTAAAAACTTCACAAGATCTACTGCGCTTCTGGTCCACCGACAGTTAAGATAATTACTTCCATAATTATCGTGCGAATATAAACCTGCAAGACGACGAAAAAATTACCCGATAATGTCGCCTCGACTGTCAATTGATAGAAGGCAGTTTTTTCTGCTCGTAATCTTCGCCTTCACGAGTTTAGAGAAGCCAATCGTCAGCTCTCAGGCGCTTTGTGCTCTGTAGTCACGTTCCCATTTTTATTGAGAACCGAATTCACCTCAGAAACTCATACTTCCTCCAGCCGCCACAGCGGTTTGACTCATCTATGTTTGAGATCGATAGACAATTTTGGATCCTCAATTCTGATGAAACCACGGCAGACCGCCGTAACCGAGCGACAACACACCACCCCTGCAGCGGGCTGTACACCTCACTGGAGGGCTCGAACAGTCCCAGGACACCTCGCAGACATAATTCCAACTGGACGAGGCAACTTATCTCCCCTGCGATACACACCAGATTTACAGAACACAGTTTGCTACAAACGCTGATGGAGTACAGAACAAACTCAGCTTTTATGGAAACAAAAGACGACCGACTTCACACCTGTAGAGCTGATTTAAGGTTGAGCTTTAGATTAACCGTACCACGCATATGCCTCAGGCAAGGAAGTATAATGAAATAACACATGACGAGATATCAAAGTACTCTCACTCTCTCATGTATGTATGCGCTTACATTGTATCACAACACGAAAAGACTAGCATTAATTGCCACACGTTAATACGATAATCACCCAGTATGTAACTGATAATTTCAACGCCTAGAAATTGACGACGTGCACTCTCAGACTAAACCTATACGAATGATTTCATGCTGTCATCCCATGGAAGATATGACGCTTAAATTAATGAACTAAAACTCAAGGACCCTAAAAACACTAAGAATAATAATAATGGCAATATTAAAAATAATATCAACTAATAGCACACAAAGTGATAACACTCAACAAATTAGGGATGAGGCTGACATGTTTCCACTGCCAAGACAATTCAGAAACCTGGTTCAAATAATGACACTCGGAGCGATGGTAGATTATTATTAGTAGTTAATTTTAAAACTCTCTAGCCGGAAGGTGACCTCAAGGGAGTGAAAAGAAGAGACCATTTAGTATGGACTTGAGAAAATGTGGAATCTAAGCACAGGTGTGTTTTCACACAAGATTTCCTCCGCATAGAAACAGCAAGTTAAGAAAGAAGAAGAAGAAAAGAAAAAGAATAATCAGTGAAGAAGGCATGAAAATAGAAAGAAGGTAAATGGGCACGAAAGATAGAAGTCCCGAAGGCTTAGCTTTAGCTAGTGTAATCAACAGTGCCCCCTGGAGACGCCGGTCCCCATAGCATAGGATAGAAAACTAACCTAACCCTATTGCCTATGGTTCCCATGCCCCCCAGAGGGAAGCGATGGTAGAGTGGCTTCACGTACTGGTGTCTTGAATAAGTCAGTTTTCAAGTTGAGGTCAGGCACAACACTGCGCTGGCTATGGTCAGGGCCGCCGACGCATTGGCCAGGGGAAGGGAAGCTGCCCGCTAATCGGGACAGATTTTCAAATAAGTGGTTTCTGAAAACATTAATGCCGAACAATTTAAGGCGCATATATCTTACATACATAGTACATTGAACGTAATAAAATATCTCATATGAATCAGGATGACTCGTGGCACGATAACAACGCTCTTCTCCCTGGTGCGAGTTATGCCACAAGCACTGGCAAAATGGATAAAACTTTACAGATGGTGAAGAATGACACCAAGGATTGCGCCTACCAGTCGTCTAACAAGAGCCAACGGCGGCCCTTTGACACAAGGGAGCCCTAAGAACACCCGTCATAAGTTAAAAATTCATGACGGGACTCGGTGCTGCAAGTCCCGGCACAAAGCAGCGCTGCGGGGCCGGTGGCGGCAACCACCGCGGAGAGTGCGGCACAAAGAGCCTGCTATCGACTGCTTCACAACAGGGGGTTGCGCTACAACAACTGCATGGCAGGCGGCTATCATGGAACACCTACGAACCTACAGCACGAACACGCCTTTTAACTATATATTACAAGACACTGAAGAAGGTTCTATGTAATTCAAATAAAATGGGCATGTGGTATCCAAGGAATGATGCTTTCTACACAAGGTCTGCAGCTAAACACTAAAGCTCATAAGTTCAATCGTTTGCAGTAATACTAACGAACTTTCCTTAGAAAAAAAGAGAATCTGCTCGTTTTGTTATTTAGGTCTGTGTATGTATATGCGTAGCACAATAGCCACATCATTTATCTTTCATAGAAACGTTTGAAACTAGTTTTTCTAAAGTTTAGAACAGTTCTTTGAAGAACAGTTGCTCTAGTCTAGAGTGATGTTACTTAAGGATTTACGCCTCCAATGTATTTGGCTGATAAATATAACATAAAGTTCCATAAAATGCACAGATAATACTTAATTACACCATACATTCCCAACTAAAAGTATAAAAGTTGTTGCAAATTAATCCTTTGATACGCACACCCATTACTCTTCAATAAGAGTGTACTCTGGGAGCGGTTCGAAATAATTAGTCTGTACATGATAGTTGCACAATCGAATTTTTAAATTTTTTTCATAATTTCAAACTGTTCTATCAAATAAATTATATTCATAAACCGTGAAAAAATTTGGAATAGCCACTGCTGAAAGGTTTCAGTGTTGAAAGGTATGGAGCATCCAGGAGATTTGGACAGGAACCAACAGTATGTTACTTGGAAAAAAAAAAATTTGAAGAAGTGACATACATTTGTAATTCAACGGAACGTAAGATGGAACGTAATTAATTTTTACAATTCCATTTCGAAAACACATTTCTTAAATTGGATATTGATTAGAAAAGTAATAATAATTATCTAAACTGCCGCAGGCTTTCATCAGGCTAGGGTTTGTATGAACAAAATTTGCAATCAATTCAAAATTAAGCTAATTGAATGAACTTCATGAAAACATTTGAAAAAATTATTAGGAAAAGATGATTTGAAATAATAGAAGGCTTAGCTGTCTAAGATAATAAAGAATAGGAAATGAAAGCAAATGAGCTAATGAGACAAGAATCAACATTGAGTACCCATGTGAACTGCCTGCCTGGAGGCCTAGTGCCACGGGGCCTAATGACAGCGCGAGACCGATGCCCTCAGAGACTTCAAGTCTCGTGACTACAAATGGCAGGTCCAGCGCCCCTCATCCGCGCCTGGTCCACCCACGCACCGTAACACTGCGTGCGCACGACCGCTCACAACTCCCGTCTTGCGTCACAGAAAATCATGTCGTTCTTTCGCGCTAAAGATAATTTGTAGATTCGCATACAAACTCATTTATAGTTTATGTGTATACTGGATTCCGCCTTACTCAACGAGTTGGTTCGACTCAAAGAGCACTCGATGCTTGAGTCGTTGCCACACCTGGGCGTAGTAATCAGAGAGACAATGTCCTAGAATGTCTGCCAACATTCTGATGTTGGATGCTAATGCGCAAGATCACTGTGCAGCAAAACGCTTAATCAGGCTTCAACATTCGTTTAATCAGGCTTTTACATTCACGTCACCGTAGCTAAAATCATACAATAGAATCTGAATGCATTCATAAATTCGAGCCTTCTCTAAATGATACGCAGAGCGTTCATTTGCTCAAATTAATAAGCCATTAACTTGTAACTTTCAAATACAAGTTTTTGATCATGTTTTTTTACATGAACTTATCGAACTTTATTTAACACATAGTTGTTGACGCAACTGATATTGGACCTAGGCTTCAAACGGAGGGATTCATCGTCCTCGAATATTTTCCTAATACCGTTATGAAGTGTTAGAAGGTAATAAACCATGACCATGAGCACTGTATGAAGTGTTAGAAGGTAATAGTCCGTGACCATGAGCACTGTATGAAGTGTTAGAAGGTAATAGTCTGTGACCATGAGCACTATATTATAATACGCGTAACAAAGATGGTAAACAATTGCAATTCCTGTCATGGAAATTTAGTGTGAAAATTACAGTCGCTGAAACGAAGCAAATGATGGCAGTGGGCTTGAGAATCATGAACCTCAAGCTGGCAGTTCCATTACCGCCACTCCAGCTCTGTCTCTCCTCTCGCCCAGAGACCCCAGAACTGGCTCGCTATCGCCCACCAATCCGCAGCGCTCACGCGTTCACTATATTCCAGTCAAGATTTATCGCCAGCAACAACTTGTGGGCACAAAGTGTACGCATGCTGCTGCATACATGCTGTTGAAAGTCCTATTTGCAGCGATCTTTATTCAGTACTTCTGGACTGAGGTCCTCCTGCACCCACACAGCGCTCTTTGAAATGAAATGTGAGTGCTATTGAAAACACCGACTCGAGCAGCAATGTTTGTATCGAAATTGAACGTTTGAATAACAAAAGAATCCCTAATGATTTCCTTCATGGTTAGTTGCGTCCCTCAAAATTCGTGCAATCAATGTAAATACGAAAATGAAGCCGAACAAACCTTCGTCCGAAAACAAGGATATTAAATTGAATAGTGCATTATATGCAAGCTTTAAAATAATTTTTTATATATTGTTTATTGAAGACCAGAGACATTTGTTTGTAGACCATTTTTCTATTAGATTCTTTTAATTTTCCTTACGAGGATTTTCAAATTATGTTGTAGTTGGTAAAGAATACTTTAAATAAGCGTTGAATGCACCTCATTCTTCAAATTTATACTTTTCGCTGATGATAGCACTCTCTCAGCAGCTCTTCCCAATGAAAACCATGTTACAAATGTTGCAACATCAAATAGAATAAATGATGAGTTACAAAAGGTTTCAATGTGGCTTAACTCAAGTAAAACATGCATTAACATAGATAAAACTAAGTACATGAAATTTACATATAAACGGAACGCAAGTTTCCCGTGCATCAAAATCGGTGACAGATAGACAAAACTAATTCATCAAAATTCTTGGGAATTATAGTCAATAAAATCCTGACCTTTAAAGAGCGTATTCATTTCTCCACCCTAAGATATCAAAATCTATTGGGATTCTGAACAAAGTCATAAATATATTAGCTGCAGAAGCGATAAAAATACTGTACACATCGTTAATTCATCCGTATCTGCAATATGGCATAGAA
>VOMN01069353.1:0-25429 GCA_014899125.1 Orchestia grillus | reverse complement strand
ACCAGCCTGTACCAGTTTGTACCCGCTTGTACCAGTCTGTACCAGCCTGTACCACCGCTCTACACTCGTCGGTCCCCCAATGGATCGCTGGATCGGTTCCAGCAAACAACCACTTTACACTCGTCGGCCCCCAATGGATCGCTGGATTGATTTCAGCAAACCACCGCTCTACAGTTGTCGGTCCCCCAATGGATTGCTGGATCGGTTCCAGTAAACAACNCAGCCTGTACCAGCCTGTACCAGCCTGTACCAGCCTGTACCACTGCTCTACACTCGTCGGCCCCCCAATGGATCGCTGGATTGGTTCCAGCAAACCACCGCTCTACAGTTGTCCCCGCATAGAGAGTATAGATCAACCAGAACGAGCACTGAATTGCACGGAAAATATTTGAGTTATAAGTAGCAAATAGTGCATATTATAATCGTAAAAACACATAAGCCACTTTCTGGTACGTGTGAAACTTTTACCTCTTTTCCCTAACACCCTGTATATATACATACACCTCCGTTATTCTCGAACTTCCAACATAGCCCAACTACAAGATTACATTCCACACAAACTATAGCTATATAAGCCTCTATATAAAACCTCGAAGCCAAAGTTAACAGTCACATTCTCAGTGAAGTTATTTCATTGCAAGGACTTCAGCGAGGTTTGTATCTTGCTCTTGCCATGTCGTCTCTTTGCCGTCTCGTCTTTTTGCCGCCTCGTCTCCCTGCCGTTGGGTCTCGTTGTCGTCTCGCGTTAGCCTCAGAGACCGAGACACTAACAAGAGGAAGCACCGTGCTGGTGTAGACTTTAATTGAGCCGTGAAAGCAAAGTTTGCATTGATGTTGTTCAAACAGTCGAGTCAATCGAAGTCGAATGAAGCCTCTCTCGTCGCTTACTTTATGGGGGATGGCCGAAACTGGGAGCGTTTCAAATAGAAAAAAGCCACGCTGAAATTTCGAAAGGAATAAATATCTTAATTTACTTAATTCAAGCTCTGTGACACGCTGATGGTATTTGGTATTATGAACGCCGGATGGTATTATCGTTGTAGCAAGTTGCAAATGTGCACAAGACTTACTCTGCCTAGTGGGGCTTGCATGTAATCTCGCTTCGTTTTTTACATTCGTGTAATTTCGAGTTCAGAGGATTCTGCATCCAATCATGCATCCACTAGATTTTTACAATCTGTTTCACATCCATTAGAAATTTTAAGTAACGCTCGGTGCGTCCTGAAAGATTCACGCTAATCAGATTTCATTATTGGTAAGCTTACTATTTACGTCCATGGGAAAACGATTTGATTTCAACGGTTCATATAGCATTCTGCAAAGCCTGAGATTCTTATCATTAGTAGTCTCTTATCGAAGATGCCGAAGCAAAGCGCAGTGAGGCACCGCAACTCACAAGTCCTTAATTGAGTCTTTGCGACTTTTTTATTTGTTTTGAATCAATGATTCATTGATGGAATCCATATTCAAATGAAATAAAATGACTGGGGGAATTGCAGCAAGAGCCGTACGCTTCTCATCTGTTACCAGATATTTAAAGGCAAATTTGAGTACGTTAAAGATATGTTAAAGTAACGTTAACGTTATGTTAAAGTAATGTTGAATGTGTTAAAGTAACGCTAAAGTTATGTTAAGGCAACCTTAAAGCAATTTAAAAAAAATGTTAAACTTAAGTTAACATGTGACCTGAGAGTCTTGCCAAGCATTAAAGAAGTAATCTATGAGTGCTCTAATTATCGAGAACTGTTGTGGATCCATCGAAAGTATTTCTACAGTTTGTTCCTTACATCACAAGTTTCTCATTAACTTGCGAGTCACATTCGGTGCTCTGGAATTAAAGAGCTAAATTGTACTTAACAAAGACTACTGGCTTACTAATGAGTCCTCTTTGACACAGGTAGCGGTTGCATTAAAAATTTCATTGAAGAACGCTTATGGAATTTTTCCATCCACTGCGATTCGGTTCATTCATAAAAAATCATCAACAAACGCGATCGAACAGCTGGTACGAAAACAAACCCTGAAAAAGATGGGTGAGTTGCTCCGAAATGGCAACTGAATTAACTGTACAACGCCCACCGTAGCGATTTCATAACGTTTGAAAAAGCGGTTCGCTGCGTTGGAAATGTTGTAGTGCTGTAGCGACTGCCGAGTGTGACGATTTCATCACCACTAAGCATTATAAAGCCAGTGGCAACACTGTTTCTTGAACTTCTCAGGAAAAAAGAAAAAGAGTGGCTATATTCTCATTTTAGTCAGGTCAGATTGGAGGCGTTAAGGGATGGACCGTCTCTGGATCCCTGTTTCTAACCAATAAACAGCATTCCACAACTATTTTTTAGATTTTGTTTCCAATTATGCAATTTAAAGTGCCCTGGTAAATTTTCTTCTTTGACAATTACATGCATTCTGTTTTCCGCTTCGTGCTGAACAGAAAAGAAGCCCTTGAACATTCCGAGTTGGAGAGAGATTACAAACGCCAACACTTCTACCCCAGAAAATTGCCC
Organism: Orchestia grillus; assembly: GCA_014899125.1. Taxonomy (NCBI): domain Eukaryota; kingdom Metazoa; phylum Arthropoda; class Malacostraca; order Amphipoda; family Talitridae; genus Orchestia; species Orchestia grillus. Next base: position 22,922 of record VOMN01069353.1, on the reverse strand, counting down.
GCCTCCCAAAATACAAAGCAGGTTTTCTCACGACTTTTAGAATGTAATTCGAATCTTGTTTAGTACGACTTCCTGTAACAAATATCTCTGATTGAATTCTAAGCCTGAATCGGCACCTTAGCCCTGAGTACACCCGTTCCCGCTCTTCATGAAAATTTAATTTCTATTTTCACTTACGGAAATTATCCTCGAGCTTCAGACTGGAAGAACACAAGTGTTGTGGAGGGAGAGTCGTGGGGACGACAGGCTTGGAATTTTCTGGTGGAGTCGAAATCTTTGAATTACAAGAGCTTAGATTCGGGGCAAAGGCTTCGTCTAATGCTACTTCTGCAATTAGGGACTAATATTTCTATAATATGGTCGTCTTTGTTGAATATTATGTTATGTGTGGCGTTAAAAAAAACGATAGGTACAAATTTTGGCAGCAGCCAGGAACGCGGAAAATATACTTTTCCTTGAATTTCAAAAATTTCAAAGCTCCCTAGTTTTGCAGGTGCTGTGTTTAAAATTTAACCTTGATACCCAATTTCTATTTCTGAGCAATGTCCTATAATAGTAAATGGAACGGATATCAGAGAAACAGATGTTAAATTAAACAAACTTTACAATAACTGTCCGAAATGTTTGCCCCCTGCGTTAATTCAAGTCTAGTACCTCTTCCGAATGGATAACTGGGCACGATGCAAAAGTTTCCCGTCTTCTGCAACGTTAAAAGCTTCTTCTGCTATCCTTAAGACAAGATTCATCAATGATTTCACCTGTATTTTGTAAATCAATGATTTTATAGGGTCTCAAAGGAAGACATCCAAAAGACTCATGCTTGGAGATCGTACGGGTTATGCTACTGATCCATTACGCAGTATGCACCTATTCGGAAAGGCGTCATTCAGATACTGGCGAGCATTCTCATCGGCTATTCGTGATAAAGTGTTTATTTTGTATGTCCCTGCTTACTGTCAAAGTTTGTTCATCTCCTTTTCTAACGTCTTGTATAATAGATACATGTTCAGCTTGAAATTTATTCCTGGAACTGTTTGAGAGCTGTAATAGGTACTTCTTTTCAGCCAAATGATCATTTATTACGTAGTACTTTTGAATTCTCGCTCACTCAAGTGTTANCAGCTCTGCAGAGCGATACTCACTTCTCAGGACATGACTACAGTATATTTAGCTTGTTTTAGAATTGCTTTCAGCCATTCTCGTCAATGCAAGAGAAGTTAGATGACTTTCATTGAATCACCCATTGTCCACAATGCCTGTATTTTGTTTTTATTCGGCTACTACTGAAATCATGAATAATACCGAACGTGTTGTAAATAACACTACTTAATAAAATGTGAATATTCTTGGCCTGTTCCCATTTGAATTAAGGCTATCAATTCAAATTTGAGGCGAGCTTTTTTTTCTGTTAGCAGAGTTCCTCTGTTGCCTTTGACGATGATCTAAAGAGATACTCACCAAGCAGCTGTTCTGTGCTCGAGGTGCCCACTAAAAGACATCCCCTGGTAGCTAAGATACTAAATAAATAGGATATTACTTCAGTCTTACCAACCATACTTTTGCTTGGTAGCTCAGGTAAGTACTTGTTGAGTATCCTAGCTACCAGGGGCAGTATAAGCTAGTTTTTTAGTGGACACCCTAGTGTCATAGCTACCTACAACATGGACATGTCCTTCTAAGATCTCATTTTTGAGTATTAATGCTTAAGAATGTGGTAGAATAAGGTACATTTTGAATATATTCTGATCAAAAAATTGTAAAACGTAAATAGATCACTGGTATTATTGAAAATGCTTCTTATCACGTTTTGTTTGGATTACGAGGATCGTCCAAAAAATTCCGAGCCAACCTCGGAATGGGTTACAGAAACAAGACAGTTTTTACCATTTTCCTAAGTTTTAACCTCTGACATCAATGCTCTTTATCCGATGATACTCAGCCATGGCTGTCCCCACACAGAAGGGGACGTACTGGTCCTCCAAGCATTCCTACACACCTACGACGCCTTCATCACCATAGGACGCCTATGACGTCATCATTTTTAAAATGGCGACCTCGAAGCATAGACTACACGAGTGTACCCTCTTCCTTCTGTTAGAAAAGCGAACAAAAAACATTCAGCCAGTAAGACTTATAGACATGGAAAATTTCTCATTCAATCATCTTCATCAATGTGATCAGATATACCAAAAATATTTCAAGCGTACTTTACAGCGAATGGTCACACGACAAAGAATGTTCCATTAGCAAGTACGTCCTGCATGACAAAGGGAAGGCATCTGCGTGCAATTTCAGAGATGTTGATCTTGATTCATTTATGCAAACACGAAAACCCGCAGGTTTCCTCCCTGCGAAATGAGCAGGGTTTGATTGCCCCTAGGGAGCTCGTAGAGCGGGCCACGCAAATATTTTTCCAGAATTTCAAGCCTGTTTGACCCTCGAGAAAGTCGGATTGGAGTCCCCGAGCCACGTCGTGCCCAGCGTCACGACCGACCTGGAAGCAGCGGCTCAGAACGCCTCCAGTAATTCTCAAAACTCCAAGCTGAAGACCGTGAACAACAGGTCGTGGGGCAGGTCCCTGACAAGGCTTCACAACAGGTCGTGGGACAGGTCCCTGACAAGGCTTCACACGCCCCATCACTGGACTGACTGTTGTAAAGCCGCCTCACATTCTTATCACAAAACTCACGCGTTGTCTAGCTTTATATTCGATGTGATACAGGATGACGCTCAAAACGGGAACTTGTGAAGATGAAAAGCAATATATGTGCGAAAAAGTCAAACAAAAGTATGCTATTGACAGAAAATGACCCACTACAATTTGCCATTTAATTAAGAGACAGTAGTCTAAATTATCAGTGTTTAAACATTACGTCCTGTAAATGGCGTCCTCCTCTTCGAATGCATTTTTCCAGCCTCCAGCCCACTCTGGAGGTTGATTTCCTTCAACAACCTCTACTTTCTGGTTAATTAACAAGGAAATTTTTCTCTTGAAACATACATATGACATTACATGCATTTCTTTTGCTTCGAATAAAGTCGCAAAAATCCCAGGGTAATTGAAATATGTATTAAAATCCATAAGACAATTGAGCGAAATCGGTATTTGGGGAGATCCCTTCTTAAAATTGATGGTCTTCCAGCCCGCAGGTGTCCAGAATTAAGGACTAGAGAGCATCTTTTCCATATATTTGAGGAATCTTTCCCAAGCTCACACTTTTTAAATTGTCTATCATGTCTATAGATTTAGTATCCCTTCACATACACATGTGTTTTGGTACATTTAATTGTGTTCTTTCAATAAAGTTATTCAAATTATCCCGATAAATTATCGTAGCCCATTACTGCTTGTTTGGTTGGTCCGTCAGTCTCTCTGTCACTCTCTGAAGGATTTAGATGGGAAAAAAATTCCTGGGTCTGGATTTCTTATTAATTAGCGAGGCTGTAAGAGAAGGAAATCCGTATGAGTGATACTAAAAACATTATTTCATGTCAGAGTTACCGTAAATAAAGCGGCATATTAAGAAAGTAAAATCATTCCTCCCTCCATTTTTGGCGGAGAGGTGCGTCTACTAGTTTTTTTAAATTATTTTAAATTTAAATTTAAAAACAACATTCAAGCACTACACTCCCCCGCGCAGCTTGTGTATGTACAAGATGCTAACCTCACATGCACCAACGCCTACCTGCCTAGGGTTAGGACACGAAGACCTGCCCCTCTGGCGCCCATAGCACGTTGGTTCACTATTATGTTTCAAAGCCCCGTTTGAGCTTTTAATGATTCAACTTTGTGCTTAACTTTGGTTCCCAGGGACAGACCTCAGCATCATTCGACCATTTTAGGTCAGTTTCGACTGGACGGCGTTTACGAATAGGCCTATAGCATTAGCCTCGTAAGTTATCCCTTGCTGCATCATATTAGACGCACTCACTTGCAACATTTGTTTACCAGGAAAAGGAATGGCAGGCCCCGTATGATCAGATCTCGTACACTACAACACCCTCCCCAGCACCCCAATCCACACCTGGTTCGGGTATCATGGCATGGCCGCGTTTTTTACTACCGGAATACAGGAGCGATTCCTGTTTTCTGAAACAAATTACTCGGAACTTCATCTTAAATTTCCACGAGACTCGAATTCCTAGCCCCTATGAGCCAGCTGCTACGCGCCGTTATTTCTCATACTAATACTGAGAGTTTATGCGGAATTCTTATTTTAAACGGGAAGAATGTTATCGCCGCTAAGCTATGGGACGTGCATACACATATAGATGAAAATTGAAATCACGTCAGTGTCTACATGATTATAAATCGTAGCAATGAATGATACCTGAACAATTATAATTTGACAGTGATGCATGGATGTTCGTGTATACGTGGCAAAGTCTAATAAATAATTACTGTTCAACATTTTTAAATGGATGACGTCTCTGATCTATTAATGGGAAAGCATCTTCGAGTCTTGCTAGTGTTGCTCAGTGCGACGGCTCCACGAATTACGTATTTTTCAGACCGTAAGACCTCAGGCTGTCATAAGTCACGCACGACAACAGCACCCGCGGCTATTGCATATTATTGACGAAAAAGAGACTTATGACGCCTTAGCGATGCAATTGAAACCAGAAATTGATTTGAAGACTCAAAAACCTCTCTAAATTTCATAGATTCCATATAATGCGAATAAATTTAAGCTCCGACATATCTTCATGTCCCTGTATATTTTTTTAAATCATTCACCTGTTCAAACAGCTCAACGTACAAGTATAATTTTTGGAACTGTTCCTAAACTTACTTTCCAGGTGAGCTCTTTAATTCAGCGTCAATCCCTACGACATGTTTTACTCAAAATAAAGAATCGAATATAACATGAAAGATTAAGAAACAAGGAAAAATGAAATTAAGTTATAAAATTTCCCCACGGTGCATAGATTTGATTGTGAAAAATGATTCCCCACCATCTGCTCCGCTAGAGAATAATATGAAAGCTTCTTTTCTTGTGCTCATTTTCTCCCAAGCATCTCATACTCTCTGAACTGGGTGGTATACATACACTTCATGTCAGGCTTTGTTCAAACAGATATCAAATGTAAACTCAAATTAGTGAATTGAATTTATTAAACTTAGAAACGAAATCGGGGTGCAACTTTTTCTCTAGAGTGTTTCATTGCAGACACAAAATTTCGAACCGAAAATGAGACCCTTGATGTTACCGTACTTGGTTAAATAATGATCAGTGTTAATGTAGGCATAATAGTGCAAACGTGCATCGATAAAATATAAAAGCAAAAACAGTTCAGCAATGCTGCAGGACGCACAGACCACCCCGCTCCTGTTTCCTAATTCATTTCCCACTAATTGACTATCGAAATATTTTTCAAGCTAGGCTGAACAATTCCACGAACTTTTGCACGAAAATATTTGTCGAGGATTCCGTTAATGAATGCGGCTTGGAATATTGTGTTATTTTACGACAGCTCTCTTCGCCGGGGAGTATTCCGGTGAAAAGGCAAACAAGAACCGAGGTGAGCGTGTCAAAATAGTTAACGATATTTTCGGGTTCGAAGGCCGCTAGAGCGGTCGCGAATTGTGCATTTGAAAGGAACTGAAGCGCTGTGTTCGGTTTATTAATTCGATTGTTTTTGTTAACTGATGTAAATCCAATGGCATCGATGTATACGACGCGATATCAAATGTACGTGAGAGCTGCTGCAGATTTTGCATACATTTGCCTAGTGAACAACTTTCGCAAATAGAACTACCTTTAGATTGGCGGCCGCTGAAATGCACAGAGTGACAGTACTGATGCTCCTTCGGTCAATCGAGGCTGGAGAGTCACGGGAATTATGCGCTCACCATTTTAGAAAAGTGGAATGTCAACATTGAAATTTCGCGGGATAAACGGTCAATGGTAAATATTGTGAGAGGACAGTACAGTGTAATTCAGAACACGCATGTCGCGCGTGTCCAAACAGATGAAATATGAACGCATACGTTAGGGAGATGCCGCCCAGGCTGTACACTCTCCACAGTCTGCACAGTCAGAGTATTGAAGTGCTGGCAGTATTATCAGTTTTTCCAGTACATTCAGTACATTAACTCCATATTTGCTACGTTGTTCATTGAGCAACAAGGGTGTTAAGAACATTGAGTTTTTTCAGTAAATCCAGCATATTCAACGCTTTCAATACATTTTGCACTATCTGTACATTCAGCACATTTAACACGTACAACACATTCAGCACATACAGTACATTCAGATCAAAAAGCCCATTCAGCACATTGAGCTCATACAGCACGCTAAGTACTTTCAGCTCGTTCAGCTCACTGAGCTGTCACAACTCAGCGCACAGTCTGCGCAGAGCGCAACGTCTAGAGTAGCTGACTGAAAATTGCTAAAAATTAGGCAAGGCACTTACTACCCAGGCCATACTGGGGTACCGCCTTCTTAAGAATAATCAATTTTAACTTTCCCTCTCCAATTTAAATACTTCGTTTTAAATATTGAACCTGGGACCTCCTGACTGCAGTGCAGCATGGTATCATTTTCACATGGTGTCATTTGAATATAGTATTTTTTGCGCATGGTATCGTTTGCGTCTCTGCACAAAGCCACACAAAATTCTACACAAAAGAAATGCAACCTTTAGCACAATAACAACGCACAATTCTGCATAAAGGCAAAACAAAATTCTGCACTAAAGCAACAAAACATTTTGTAAAGTCAACTTGAACTTCTGCAATAAAGCAACGCAAAGCATCCCGCAAAGCAACACAAAGTTCTTCATAAATCAACACACAAATCTGCACCAAAACAACACTAAGTTCTGCACAAAAGCTACGCCAACTTGGCATAGCACAGCACAGTCCCTGAGGACTCCTATCTCATGGGAGAGTGCAAAAAATGTTCAGACTTCCATCGATGCTCCCGTTTGACATAATTTATGTCGAGAACTTAGAGCGCCACCGTTCAGGACGCTATTTTAATTCGAGTAAACGATCTCAAATGACTTTTTTTACGTACAACAACGCTTGGTCGAGCAACGAGTTTCGCTTATTTTTGAAATCTCATGAATTTCGCCCCCTGCCTGCATGAACTCAGAAAAAGGCAATACAGAATATCAGGCAGGCGCAACGAACGTGACGAAGAAGAGCGAAGTAATTTGGATTTGAACTTTTTTCTTACACAGGTGGTTATGATTTCGATATTACTTCTTGTTAACTATTTACTCGTACATCGGAAACAACTACATCAATGGTAGTTATAATTTGAGAACTTCTTCACGTGCATCATGAAGAGACGCGCGTCGCTGTGAAAGAAGTTCATTCCTTTTCTTGGTACTGAATGGTAGGCTTCATGGCGTGCCTGACGGCCTAATTAATTAAAGTTGAATTATTTAATTAGATTTTTAAAAAGAGAATCAGATAAAATCTGATGTGAGTTGAATGAGTAACACAGAAAACTTAAACGCGTTACAAATCTACACGTAAAAGTTACGTGTGCGCAGGTGCTTTAGCTTTACAAAACGAGGGAAATGATTAAAGAAAACCTTAATGTTTTTCATGTTTTTATTCTTTTATTTCCATTTTGAAAACACAAATTCCTAGATTGAGAATTGTTAAATCCGTTTGACGTAACGAAAAAAAGAATAAATTATTTACAACCGTTTATCCTGCCAATCCATTGAAATTTTTCTCATGAAAACACTAAGTCTGTGCAACAGTCCTCCCACGGCTAAAATCACTATACAATATCATTAGGGTTTCGTTGGCCCTTTCGATATAGACTAGAATTTTTCGACTTTGAACGGGTGAACACGTCGAATGATCGATTTTTTTATTAAACAAAAAAATAACTTTGACGGGAAATGATTCATACGTAACCAAATTTCGTACTACAAAATGGAAATTTATTCTGCTCCAATGCAGAAAAATTTTTCCCCCTTGACCTCTCTTAGTACCAAATCAAACCATTCCAAGCTCACTTGTAAATTATTTTGCTCCCATTTAGAATTTCTTTTCAAGGGATATAGTTTTGCAGTGGAATCTCGCTGCCATTTGCACTGGAGCTCGATTGGCGAGTGCTTCCGACAGGCGGCAAAAAAAACATTTCACAGCTGGTAAAACTACCACCAAAAGCTGGTAGCTATACTGTTCCACAGTCTTTACAAATATTTTCGACACTCAGAAAGTAAAAAATTTCTATACATACACAAATGATGCTTTATAAGTAGCAGAAACTCAATTTCACAGACATCAAACATGCGGTTTGATTGGTGGCAGTAATCCAATCAACCGCTGTCAGAAATGGGACTTGTAAAGTGGAGTACTCACTTGATGATTGTAGGAGCGAATGCTATTAGTCAACTAGCCTAATTACTGTTCGACCACTCACTCCAATAATACTCAGCAACTGACAGAAATAGCATTCCAAAGCTGGAAAATACCATTCGATGGCTGCTACAAATGCGACTCGACAGCAAAGCCTGGAAAAATCCGAGGCAATTCTCAAATTGACGGCAAACAAAAATTTCACGACCGTCGGCAGTATTTTCCTTGACAGGTGTCAAGAGCCAAGAGGTTTTGCTTGAAGAGCTGGGAGGTTCAAGAGCTGGGAGGCTTTGCTAGGAGAATCTCATGTCTGTCGACCCTCGCTAGGACGCCAAAAGAAAAGGAATTTCTTTACAGTATAGCTGTGGCAGCTTCACGAATGGAACAAACAGAATATTATAAGGCGAATACAAATGTCCGTTGTTTTTTGTTCTCGGCAGATGTTTGGTTCAGTTCCACAACTTTCAAAGGAATTCCAAATTTTGAAAATCGTATTTCATCAGAATTCTTATCGATACTTGAGAGCATTGCTTGAACCTCTTCTTTTTTTAAACGTATTCATTTGACGTGCCAGGAATCCCTCTTGGCTTTTTGCTTCTAAGAGAATTTTGGAGGGCAATTGCACATACATTAATCAATACTGCTCACAAGCTCCGCAACTAGATGCAAACTTAATTTTTTACTAGCGGCTACGTATGAGTAAGATTTTTTGAGAAAAATCTCAAAATTTTATTTGTGAATTTAATTCTTTGGGACCCAGCGTGAAAACTAGTTCCGAAAACTATGTGCAGGGTGGACGAGGAGACGCACTGCACAACTGACTCTTCTGATATCACAAAACCAATAAGAAATTATTAGAAAAATCTCCTCAGAGCCAGAAGTATGGAACTCACGTAAACTACTTTGATGAAATTAAATTTAAACAGCCTGCGTATGAAAACGTTCAATTTTGGGGTAGGCAAATTTTTCTGAGTGACTCTGGTGGTTTTTTGGCGTATTTTAAATTCGTAAAGATACATGTGCATATTTGCAACGCGTCAAAACTGGAATATCTGCAGTCGAAATACTGTATCTGCTTTCACTTTGGGCGTTGGTCATGCAAATGATACCCAAACGACTTTCCGCCACACAGCAGACATAATTTGTGTCAACATGCTGCACAATTTGTGTTAACGTGCGGTACAATATGTGGCAACATTCTCCACAATTTGTGTCACCATGCTGTACAATATGTGTCAACATGCTCCACAATTTGTGTCACCATGCTGTACAATATGTGTCAATATGCTGCACAATTTGTGTCACCATGCTGTACAATATGTGTCAATATGCTGCACAATTTGTGTCACCATGCTGTACAATATGTGTCAATATGCTGCACAATTTGTGTCACCATGCTGTACAATATGTGTCAATATGCTGCACAATTTGTGTCACCATGCTGTACAATATGTGTCAATATGCTGCACAATTTGTGTCACCATGCTGTACAATATGTGTCAATATGCTGCACAATTTGTGTCACCATGCTGTACAATATGTGTCAATATGCTGCACAATTTGTGTCACCATGCTGTACAATATGTGTCAATATGCTGCACAATTTGTGTCACCATGCTGTACAATATGTGTCAATATGCTGCACAATTTGTGTCACCATGCTGTACAATATGTGTCAATATGCTGCACAATTTGTGTCACCATGCTGTACAATATGTGTCAATATGCTGCACAATTTTCGTGAAAATTTTCAGCTCCAACCGCATTGCTTCACATTAGAATGGAAAATAAATTTAGGTTAAAATTTAAATCCATCTCGAAATATGGTACAATTGAAGAATAGCTTGTTCTGGGATCTCCATGGACAGGGCACGTCCAGTGATCATAGCATTGGCGGGCAACTACGGACATCATCCTCATTAGGCGCTAATGAGAACCCTAGTTACTGCATAGTCACTATGCCTACTAGTAAATAGGTGCAAATGAGAGCCCTAGTTATTGTAGTCAGCGTGCTTACTAGTAATCACTCCCATTTAATTTTTGTTAACGAAGTGCCCTGTTTTGGAAAATATTTTACGGAGCTGCTAGAATGGTCGCTCTCACTATACGGTAATAGGAACTGCATGCCGCTACTATTCAGTACACATGACAACACTCGTGCACAATACAGCTCTGTAGCTGGAGAGATGACAGCCTTATGCCATTGAGAATATTTATTGGAGCTATCATTCTCATCTTGTGCAGTTGAGACCCCCTCGGTATTCGTGATCAAGCTTCGTACAAACCGTAACCTAAACTAAATTTTACTTTGTAAATACGCTTTATCGACTGTTCAACTTTTTATTTTAACTTATGTAAATTTTCTGTAATTTTGGCTAAAGGCGAAACTTCAGTAAGCTCACCAGGTGATCGGACTATTTCCGACCTCGTGAACCTGGTGTAGGGAAACCAGCTCACTGTTACTATGATTAAGGAATTTATTCGAAACATCATACAAATAGTATTCTTGCTCAAATAGAGAGAAATGGATCAGCGTTAGAGGAAATTGTGTCGCAAATTAAGCGATCAGGAAAGTTACTTTTCTTTAATCGAGTGTTCATCAGAAACTTGAAGGCGAAGACAACTGCACAAAGTGAAAGTATTTTTGTATTACTATTATAATAGAGGCTTAAATAAAGCAAAGAGACTAAATGCCCCATAAATTAAAAACACTGTAAGTAAAATCTAAAATTGACCTATTGAAGGTGGAGCTGGTCTCCGAAAAGTTTAGATTTGACTCACTGTGTTTTTAATTTCTGTGGCATTTATTCCCTTTGCTAATTAAGCCTCTATTATAATAATAATTTTAAAAATTACTCCCTGTGTGCAGTTGTCTTCGCCTTCAAGTTTCGGATGAACATTGAGCGTTGTACTGGAAATCGAACAAATTTAACACGTTGGCCGCGATGTGCGCCATATTGGTACACGCAATCATCTAACCTAACCCAACGTAACTTAAGCACTAACATATATGAATACAAATTTTTAAGTTTTCATAAAATTTATATTCTTTACTCGAATAAGCTTGTTTAGATTAGAAGGAAAATGAATAAGATAACCAAATTTGTGAAAACAAAATCCTTAATTTTTACATTCACAACTGAGATATTTGTTGACATGAAATTTTACCTGTATGGAGAAATCGCGGCCAACGTGTTAATTTGTATATCACTTTGTCTAATTCAACTCATCCGCCTGTGACTCGATTAAAATCATTGCGCTGAGAAGAGTTAATTCTTCTCAGCGTGCACGAAATAAAACATCAAACGTATTGTTTATGTGCAAAAACTTAACGCTTAATTCATCCGAAGGCTGAGATTTGAAGCAAATTTCCGTCCATGAGGAAGCTCGCAGTTTCGAACTATGCTTCATCTCATCCTTGCTCAACTCAGCTGTCAAAAATAAATGATGACCGTGCATTACGCCTTGAGCCGAGACGAGTACCGAAATTGTTTACAACTCGACGTGAGTCCAAGGAGGAGCTCAGAGCAGGGCCCTCAACACGTGCTGCACCGCAGCTTCAAATGCATAACGCTTTTCTGATGCCTCCTTGAGGGACGTCGGAACACAGTATTACTGAAGATGAGAGTTTTTACATTTGATGTTGTTTGGATAATTTCTAAAACAATATTACTGAAAATGAAGCTTTTTTCAAATATTACGATGGTGAACGTCTGAACGCAACGTTACTGTAAATTAGTTCGTTTCTTTCGATGTTCTCTAGGGAGATGTCTGAAAGAACTATTACTGAAAATCAAAGCACTTTTTTAACGCGGCCGTAGAGGATATCTGGAAGAGATAAACTTGCTTCATAAAAATAATTGATCATCCCACACAACTGTTACTCATTATAACGTGTTTTCATCCTCAGGGATACATTAAAAAAATTATTAATAAAAATGACTGGGAAGCCAAAATGATCGATAATTATGGAAGCTCCAGTGAAAAGTTACCCAGTAACGCTGGAGCCATTACAAACGTGACGCCTTGGCGAGCTGCAGGCCTGAACCAAACGTGACGCCTTGGTAAGCTGCAGGCCTGAACCAAACGTGACGCCTCGACAGCTGATGCTGCAAGAAAATGTGCAAAAAGTCTTAGTTCTTGCGAATTAGAAGAAGAGTCGGCGTAGCGAACAAATCAGGCCTAATTAATTAAAGATGTAAGGTCTGTAACGCTATGGAAATATTGTAAATCAAAGCACAAAACTTGTCAGGACTTGTCAGGACTTGAACTGCAAATTCAGTTATCCAAGAGAATACGCATGCAAAAATGACCCTGTCAGCAGAAGACAGAAGCGAGAAAAACAGATGGATGCGAGGAGCGCACGCAAACACTACGAGGGGAGAAAGTGGATGAAACAAACAAGAAATAAATTAAGCAAACAAACGAAGAGAGGCGCACAAGTTGGACACTTTAGAAGTGTGTCGTGCACGGGTGATGTTGCAGAGGCCGAGCGGTACACTTCTCGGTAGAATTACAAAGGCTTTCATGCCAAATAAACAGTATTTCTATACAGGAAGTTCAAACAAAATATACAACCTTCCGTTGTCTCGCTTAATGTATGTTTTAAAACTAAGATGAAACAAGACATAAAAACGAAAAATATTTTTTGCTCGGGTTCCGCTTTTTCAAAGCTGCCATTAACTTTAACATTTCATACGAACACCCAATACGCATAATTTCTTGCTAGTTGTTCTGGAAGTTTTTCACGATTTCTTGTCTTGAATAAAATAATTTGGAAGCATGAGTCTTAATTAGAACGTTCAATGCTGAGCTTTGCTTGTCGTTTTTAACCTCACGTGAGCCCCAATGAAAACTCGTCCAGCAGTTATACCTCGGGACAAATTATCTGTAGTAAATACTATCACAAAAATAAAGTGCATTATTGAGCTACAGAGAGTGAAATACAACTCAATGTTACATTCAAGAACCCCTGAGCACATTTATTTTTGCTTGTAATTTCCCAATTACCCTTCCCCTTGGACGAATCAATGTATTAACGAAATTTTATTCAGAAGGCTACGATGACCAAGCCTTCTGTTGGTTCCTCTCGCTGTGTGAAATCCAAACCTAAGAAAAGGGGTAGAAAATATGAATCTTGATGAGCTCAGCGCTGAGTTTCTGGATGGAGAGTCAGGGACCGGGAGAGCTCCATTGTTCACGTTCATCGCTCGATCATCGTTGATTTCCCCAGAAAATCGACGGAAACCATTGTCAATTCGGCAGAAAATTCGACCGCAACTTGGCGTAGAAACAAGCAATGTTGCATCGGGACTCCGACCATCATGAAGAAAACCGAGTCTCTTCCGGGGGAGCAAAAAGCAAGAGTGTAAGACCTCTGAGGGATCAGGAACAACAATATTATGCATTTTTATAACACGTTCAGTTGCAAGGGACGTGTCTGAGAAATACTGGTCTATGAAACTGGAGGATAATAGAGTTAGATGATAACTCCAAAATTTTCAGCTCTGGACGACGACAGCGTGCCACGCAGCGTCCCTGCTTGGTCAGGGGCGGGAAGAGGTGAAGTGAGACATGCCCTGCACGGCATGAAGGAAAAACTTTCTTTGTTTTTGACGTGAAAACTGCTTGTCAACCAACCAACCTAAGGAAGCACGCTGAAAAATCTTCCTTCGAGATAAAAACTTCACAATTTCTTCCATTGCTAAACTCATTTTCAGAATTCAGGGCATTGGCAGAGAAAGAGAGAGGAAATGTCTGCACCGCTTTCACGGCATTTGAGGAACACTCAACGGGGAGTAAACGAAGGGGATTCTCGCGAGGCAATCACGGAAAAATTTTTAATCTCGCTTCCTTTTCTCCGATTGTCCAGATGCTGCATCTTGCCATTTTGCGAAACGGCCGTGGAGACGCTGAAACAATTATTTTAAATCTTAAATTTCCTATCGTTATGCAGACAAGAATTTCAACGAGAAGTTGTTTCCTTCTTAGCATTAAAAGATCGATTTTTTCTCCAAAAAATTTTCGTCGTCCACCTATCATGTTGTGTAAAATTTTGAATGATGTAATTTTTATGTATTAAATACGCCCTCATTGCATCAATTGAGCAATCAACTATCCATTAATCAATAGCCAGCTATCTATTTGAAAATACTTCAAAAAGTTTTTGTATTGCAAGAGTTTTTCAAATTTTTTGCATACGTTCCATGATCTATTAAAATGAAAACTTGGTTTTTCTTTTCTTCTTCAATCGGTTTTTTTGTTTTGAGTTTACAAGCTCTACACATTCTCTGTGAACCACACATGCAGTTCTCAGATGGCATGATCAGCTGGAGCGAACGATGGCGCCCTATCGAAATTTGAATAAAACTTCATACCACTTATTTTCATATCCTTTTCATATTTCGAAAGAATTATAGTTCACTGATAAACTACGAGTATTGAAAAATGGGGAGTTACATTTAAATCACTCTGTACTTGTTTCTACATCGATCGCAGTTCACTCTGAGGTCGCATATTAGAGATCCGGTTCAGCTTGGCTTCACATATCCATCAAAAATTCAGATCTTATATAAGCAAAGCAATTTATAGAGCGGAGCAAGAGACCGCTGGAGTTTTATGCTAATTGTGCCGCCTTAAGGAGCACTCAAATTAATAAGGCTGAATGAGAACAGGGGGGATAACGCCAAAAAAACGGCCGGATAAATTCTTTAATTGCCTGCTTATTGGACCTCCTGATCTGAATCTTTCCAGAAATCGCGGGCTGTGAATAGCATCAGCAAGAGGCCGTATGGCCCCTTAATATGTCGACATGGCAGTGTATTTTATGGCCAAATAATATGTCGACATGGCTGTGTATTTTATGGCCAAATAATATGTCGACATGGCAGTGTATTTTATGGTCAAATATTATGTCGACATGGCAATGTATTCTAGCACCAATAAGAGGAGGTAAGGCCCCAGAATATGTCGACATGGCAGTCTAACCTACGCTGAAAATGTCTCATAAAGCAAGGGAAAGCTTTCGAATTAGTCACACGTTGAACGCAGCAGTTAAATAATCCCGCGACAACGTATAATTTTTAGTTCATTTGGGCACAAATGGGAAATAAAACCAAGACTAGATATCAACAGTACTATTATATTCAGTAAAAAATTTTTGGTACAGTAAATAAGCAAAACAATAAAAGGCACATGCTTGGGAAGAAAAACTTGTGATTTCAAGTAGTGTCAGATGCGACACATTATTATGCAGGTGCTCCTATTTGAATGAATTTTTTTCCTGTTTTTTAGGCAAAAAGTGGATTGAGAAACATGAATTCTTAATTCGCGATGAGGTTAGAAATTTGACGTAGTGTTGAATTTGCCAGCAATTTCTTCATAAAATCTAAACGGACGCTGTTTCAGAAAAACTTACATCTCCCATTCAGGTTTCAACCTTTCATGCTTTGTCTCCATTTGCAACAGCACAGCCTCATCATCATCATCATCATCATCATCGTCAGAAGAGACGTCGCCTAAACGACCATTTTCATTGACAGCAATGGCCGTGCATCACCTCAATGAACTGCAGCACCTCGACATCAATATCGATTCTGGGTAATACTAAGCCAAGTTTATGTATTTGTTTCGGTAATTTTTGGGTGCGTGAAATCCATTATTTACTCACTGAACGAACTAGATGGGAGAACATTCACGGGTCCAGATTCTCGAGTGCGTATTCCTCATCAGGGAGATTTAGTCACAGATGACAGTCACAGAAAGTGACTGCTTTCACGTGAGATTTACCGTCTTTTTTGACTGCGTGGGGACGCTAGTACATCAGTAACAGCAATTTACACTGCGCCTTGCCGTGTCCAAGGCGTGTCAGGCTGGCCCAGGTACAATTCACGAGCGGGAGAAAAAAAGTGTTACGTAAAAATGAGTAATCCATCACAGACAGGTTCAGGAATTTCTGCTTGACGACAAGTCAAATGCATGCCAAGTCTTTTCTTACTTACAATATTTTTGAGGTATATTTTCTTTTCCGTTTTTCTCCTGATGTTGATGAAAATATTTCTTTGAACACATAAATTCTACACATTGTTCAGAGTACTACGCAGTTTTGGCAGACGTAGTCTTAAACTCGTATAACCTTAGTCCACCGATCAATAACGAAACTCTAGGATATCCGCGATCATTTGGCCGAAACTGTAGAGGCACATTTCACCGTATGAATGCGGAGCCCAAAATTCATTAAAATTCATTGCTAAACCAGAGAAATGCGTAGGCATAAGCTGTGTTTTACTAAGCGGTACATGTTCTTGGGGCTGTGAAGAGTGAGAAATGTTTTAGTGTCCATTAGACGCTGCACAGCTGCTGGTGTAATGACAAGCGCCCATAACGAGTGGAACCATCGACTGCTGCACTGATGCACGACTGGATGTTCTCTTCATTACTCAGCGAGTTCTCGGCATCGTCCGAGTCTTGTTCTAATAAGGCCGAGTTAACGACTGCTGGCCGAGGGTAGGGCGCCTGTTGCGGTACTGGCGGCGCCTGTTGCGGTACTGGCGGCGCCTGTTGCGGTACTGGCGGCGCCTGTTGCACCACAACCGCTATCGTGCCAGCTACATGTCCGTCACACACGCCTCCAGTTCCCATACTTCTGACTGTCGTGATGGTGAAGTTACGACGTGTCAAACTTGAAACTCTGGTCCCTGCCACCATGTCAAATGATGCAGGCTTGAAATGGAATATGGTTATTAAGTCTGAGTAATAAGCAATCAGATGTGTCGCTTCTTGTCCTAAATAAATTCAGGCGAAATAAAAAGTGTTTTCTAAATTATCCAAATTGGGAAATGAAATAATGAATACATATGTTTATACATTCATTTGGGCGATGAGAAATTAATTCCCGTAAAAGAGCGGGCATGTCCCTTGGGGAGCCACTCATTACAGCCCCTTCATACTGAGCAGCGGTCCTGGTCTGCACGTCGCTTATAAGACAACTTTCTTATATCGCTACAGACAATGTCACAATGTCACAGTATTGCTGGTCTCAGTATTGCTGGTCTCAGTATTGCTGGTCTCAGTATTGCTGGTCTCAGAACCCCTCAATTCTGCCCTCCGTATATTTTTCAATCCCTAAAATTTGAAATCATTGTCGCGACTGAACGAACGAACCTCAACTGTTTAAACTTCGGTCGAATTTTTTTCATTTTATTTTTTGATTTATTTGAATCTCAGGATTTAGAAGACATCTTTTTACCTGATCTCCCTCTTTTCTTTCTTTCCTCTTAATTGTTTTTTTATTGCAAGACTGTACTCTAACTTCGAGTCCTAAATTCAGCATCACTATGCTAACTCCAATCATGGACTTGATGCAAATTACGGTCCATTTCATGACACAATTCCCCTAATGTATCTTTTTTTAACTTAATAGCATGAGGAAAGAGTTGCCATGGAATAAAAGTTTAAAACTTGAAAATGTGCCTTGAATAGTTCTTAAGTTAAGAGTAAAAGTGGTAAGCATAACTATGTATTTCCGAGTGCAATCGATGTTCCAATTAAACAATTAGAGCATTAAATAAGGAAAAATTCAATGTCAACACTAAGTCTGCCATCAAACTAATCTGGACGTGCCGGTGAAGCTTGGTATTATGGAAACGATTCGTATAAAATGCGAACACGTGTACTCAAACAAATTTTTACATCCCATTTGGTCTCATTTTCCCCATCAGTTTAAATTAAAGACCCTTCTAAATTAATTTACAATTGGAATGCTTGAATAAAAAACTTATTGATTTCACCCAGAAAAATAAATTCAATTAAGAAAAGGTTAAAGTAGAATGGCAACTGACTACTTCATATCATCTTAATTCCGAATCAAAAAAAATGTCTAGCTGTTTATTTTATATTCTCTCGGGCTCCATAAAACAAATAACTCGAGAAATTCAATTTCTAAGTCTGTTCGTTTTTAATACAACCCCGTTTTTCATGCAGAAATTTGTATTTCCCTATAAAAATAAACTTAAGAAAGAATTTTTTTAACCGAGAGGTACCGGTTTGAATTCAACCGGAAATCATAAGTGCGATGAATGTATTCTTACTAAATATCAATTGATATAACTTAGTATACACCCTACCAATCGTCTTTAAAATTTACTAGCTGTTATTCGCAACAGGAACCTCTTTTGCGTAGAAGATCACTTTAATACTATGTTTTATATTGAAAATGTTTTGAAAACTGAACTTTCAGTAGAGCGTGACGCGCGGCTTAGCACAGCAAAGATCCTCTCTCCCAGACTCCTTAATTCCTGCAGACCCTAATACAGGAGACGTTTCTTACACCCGTGAATAGTGATTCCTACCTACCCCTACATCGCTGTTTCACGACGATATTAAGTTTTATCACTATTCTCACTAGCGTTAAACTGATATTAGCAACTCGTGAACTTGAGGAGCTCTGGTGCACAAGCTTTGTACATTTGTTGCCTCTTTTCGAATGCCGATCTTAAATGAGATAGATGACCCTTAGCTCTAAGAACAACTCCTGCATTCGTACCTTTAGCACTGATTACAGCGACTGCGAACTTTTTATCATTTCTGAAGTCACCGTTCTATGGTGACCGCGTATGCAAAAAACTCGTAAGTAAAGAGTCTAAAGTTATGAAATATTCGAGGCATCTATGTTACGACATGGGAGTAAGGAATTTATTCTTCCACGCAGTCATTGTTTCAACTTCACACGTAGTTGCGTTGCTCAGTTGTAATAATCCCCGTCTGGGGACCAGAGTTTTGCGTCTCCATACACATGCGTAGCGTGGATACCAGCAGGGACTCGGCGTGGGCGCTGGGAATTGTGCCCCCCGGCAGCCCTTGGAAACCTCATTAATTTTGCTCGAAAAGTAAACTACAGTTCTACGAACAAATCAGCATCCATGCAGCGCAAAACGCATTCTTTAACAGAGAAAATGACGGACAGAAAGCGCTGGGAGAGCGAAACCTTTTTCTCGAATTACATAATAAATTGAGACAAAAGAGGCCAATTACCATTAAAGAAAATGAATGGGCGGTCACCCTTTCATTTGTTTAGCTCCGTGGTGGAGACGCGTAGCAGAGACCATTTCTCAAGACAAGGCTCAGCATTCACCACGTTAAAGGGTGTAATGAGGCTCTGCTACGGAGCATAATATGCTTTAGAGCGCTGCGGATTTAGAAGCTAATATTATCCCTAATGCTATTCAAATATTACTGTTCCTGACGCGGGCAAATCACATTAGTTAAGTCGATAACAAGACGCTCGTTAATTCATATGCCGTGCGAGCTTTTATGGGTACTCGTTGCTACTTGTTTGTTATTGGTAAGCTGCTATGGTTCTGCATCTAATTGCAGTTTCATTCTCCTCCAGCGTTATGGCATGTGGTAGAACAACGCAAAAACCTATAGTATGTTAGTGCACTGATTTCGAAGATTGATATTTACTTTTCAATTCATTTATCCGTATAAAATAGGAAATAATACAGCTACGAAAACCAGGCTCATCACAGTTCAACAAGGCTAAAATAGCATTTAGACATTGCTGCGTGGCTGCTACCGCTGCGTATTGCAAGCTGAATGATGAAGTATGCGTGTGAATAAATATTACACGGTAATAAAATATCACCAGGCATACATAAGTGTTCCGGCGGCACGATGCAGTTTATGCTAGCACAGTTCGGTTCAACCTTCATAGATATAAACTCGTGTACTTTCTTTTATTTCATGGGCCGTGCACTAACTTATAACAACTATATCAGCATAAGTTGCATCAACTAAGTGATACCTGCAGCGAAGTACAGGAAAATTATTTTTAAGCGAAAGAACGAAGTGTATGTGCAAAGTGCCAACACGTACCGCACGAAATGTTTCACTGCTGAAAAAATGTACTTACTGACAGCTGCTTCTATTCTTTAATTAATTTGGTACCTGGATGCAATGCTAGCATGGATGCTTGGATGCAATGCTAGTATGTGTGCTTGGATGCAATGCTAGTATGTGTGCTTGGATGCAATGCTAATATGTGTGCATGGATGCAATGCTAGTATGTGTGCATGGATGCAATGCTAGTATGTGTGCATGGATGCAATGCTATTACGTATGATGTACTTAATGCAGCGCAAATTAAGTTTAATTCACACGCTCCACACTCGTAGGAAATAGAGGGGTCAGTGGAAGGGGCTGGTATATTCATGTTCCGCACAAGAAGCTCCGTTTTGTGCGACAAGCATCCCTTCCACCCCCCTCCCCCGCCTTCGTGCATTTGTTCGACTATTCCTCTTCTTAGCCTTCTTTTCAACCTGAAATCTTCAGCATGCAGAGAGCTACATAGATACGAACGTCGGGGGCCTCTAACGCGCCTCCCTCCTACCACCCTTACAACAAGTCTTTCCATATCCTGAACAGGGTCTCTCTCTCTCTCTCTCTCTCTCTCTCTCTCTCAGCACCCCGGCGCATCATCCCAATCTCATGAATGCAGCATTACTCGCTCCAATTGAATTTCGCAGACACCGCCTTTGCCTGGAAAAAACGACAGTGCTTGTCCGTGAAACTGCGGCCCAGGAGATGGGGCAAGCCATGCGCACGTAATGGCTTCTAGAGCTTGATGAGGACAGCACAAAACTTCCTCGATTTCACAAACACTCCGCGTTTTCGGGTCCGGCGCACCAGAAAATGATGAAGCGGCACGCTCAGGTGTAAAATGATCGCCCATAATCGACTCTGAAGAAAACTTCTTGTTGGTGATAGAGTTTTGTAAACGAGTTCGGAGACCGAGACTCTTGGAAATTATGTTTGATGACTCCAAGGCTGTGGGAGATTATTTCTTATTGTCCTCGTGCTTCAGCCAAGAGATGACAATGAACGTTTGAGGCGAGTGAAAATTCAATATCGAAAAGGGATACTGCTGAAAAGAATGGAGGACAGTCATAGTTCTGAAATTTGATGACTCAATAAATATCATACCGGTTAGTCTGTAGATGTACAGAAGACCACAAAGGCTGCGCCAAACTCCGAGGTAAAAAAAATTTTAATGCTTTTACAAATTAACTCGACCTGAATTTTGCTGTCTTCACGTTGAGCGCCTCAACATGCGTTCGTTATAAGGAAATATTATTTTAAATCATCGCTTACACTCAACTGGTTTTGTTTTTAACGCCGGCTTAATCATGTTGACTAATTGAACAATTCTAAAGAATGATGATTATAAAACTTTAATGATTGGATGAACTTTGATAATAATTTCGCTGCTCCACATACAAACTCAATAATTATAATGGGCTCAATAATGTTAATGTGTTCGATAAACATAATGGGTTCAATTATGATATTGGGCTGGATAATTATTATGGGTTCAATATATATAATGGGCCCAGTAATTATATTGGGCTCAATAATTATAATGGGTTCAATAAATATACGAAGGAGAGGCTCAAAACATGTATCCCTTTTGAAAAATTCTGCTTCATTTCCACCATCTCCCGGGGAAAGTGTTAGAGCGCCTTGATCATTGGGGGCAGTGAGACTTAGCAAAGTTTTACTCACCTGCTAATTTTGCTAATTTTTGAAAAGTCAGCATTCCCCTTAACTGTTTACAAGCTCAACCATTCGCTATGCCGGCAGAGGACTGTGTTCTCAGTGTGTGTTACGTTTCACACAACCGTATTTGAACTGAAAGACGAATAATTATTTTCCAAAGCTCGTCTCCTTCCCCCAACAATGCAGCACAGGAGATATGTGAAAGCAAAGCTAAGAGTTCTAACCCTGCCTGTCGATTGAGAACCCCCCCTCCTCCCCTGTTGTGGGCTGCTGGAGAGGCGACCAAAATCGAACGGCTCCCTCACCCGAGCTAATGCGAACCTAGCCCAATCCTTCCTTTCTTCCTCCGATCCCTCTTCGTTCTACTGTTTTATGTGTTCGTTGTACCAAGAAATTAACCAAGCATGCAGCGTGCTGCGCTGTACAACAGAGCTGCCTACGAGCGCCTCCGAGTGTTCCTTCCTCTACTCACATATTCCCTCAACTCTATGTGAGACTTCCAGCTACGAAGGCACAGTGGTCATTTCATACCTCATTTTCTTCATATCCATTCATTATAATTATTCATCAAAAATTTCTACTTGCTTTTAACCCATGTTAAATTTGTGCAGCTTCCTCGCTTGCTTTTCACAACGGGCGTTGATCTTACCATACAGTTCTCACTCGTTTGTCCACTAAATTTTTTGAAGTATACTTGCTAGACGCCCGTCGAAATTTTTTAGGATACAGAGTCTCATTACACTTTACGCTTGAGTTTTCACCCTTAGTTTCAAAAAACACATTTCTTATTATTATTTGGTCGTCATTCACACAATCTGAATGCGACCGACCACCGCCTTCATCGCGCCCTGCATCGAGACACCATCTCGTGTTCTGCTGTCTCTACACATCACGTCTTTTCTTCGACTTGTTTATGTCAATTCGAGCTATCAGTGGCGCCAGGAGCGCTCTCCACTATCCTGGAGAAGCGTGAAAAGTTCGTCCGAGGACCCAACTCCGCGGCTCCACGGCTCCACAGCTCCACGGCTCTCCTCGGCTC
>VOMN01069350.1:0-12991 GCA_014899125.1 Orchestia grillus | reverse complement strand
CTGGCAGCACAGTACAGCGGCTGGCAGCACAGTACAGCGGCTGGCAGCTCAGTACAGCGGCTGGCAGCACAGTACAGCGGCTGGCAGCACAGTACAGCGGCTGACAGCACAGTACAGCGGCTGGCAGCAGCAATTGTCAGAGGATCAATAACCCAGAAGCAAGAGGAATAGTCAGCCACGACATTCGCAGCTGCAGCACAGGCTGCTGGCTACCACAACTTACTGAAGAACAAGTTTACAAGTGCGTGGGAAAAATGAAATGGTACAATAGCTGTTATTCATGCCTTTTCTTGTGTTTCATAGGGGTTTCATAACCTGAAAAACTTGCTATGCGTGGAGATTTTAAGAGAAAAACAAGATTTCTGGACCCAAACTTTCACATATCCTTGCTTACAGTACTAGACAGCCATTGATCACAATCATAAAACATATTCTATTACACTCAAGTCTACTCGGTCGTGATACAGTAAGTTCCGAAAATCTTGAAAAAATCGAACAATGGCAATATGTTTGAATATTTGCTGTAGTCATTATTGATGTAGAAATCACAGAATAAGCTTCCATATTTAGTGGTTAGAAAGAGAAGCTGCGAAGTTTGGTGTGGAATGAAATCAATATTTTGTCTGATCTTCGCTCATGGCGGTACACAACACGATCGAATAAGGCACATTTCTGGGTGAATTTCACGAGGTTCAGGATGTAAAAATACGAGGAGCTCAGCATAGTTGAATTTGCGCGAGGAACAAGCGACAGAATAGCTGACCTCTCTGATAGAACGGCTGCCTCTACTTCGGTACACTATGTAAGAGTTTAAATAAAAATAATTCTGTCCTTCCTACTGTTGTGATGACAATCGTAACCACGTGAGCTAAATTTCAATCTTTTCTCTTCTTAAGAAGAAATTTTATATACAGAGCTTCGTAGCTCTTCTGTATTTCAGGTTTTCTGAAGTTTATATACCTGTGCTGAATTTAATACGAACGACAGAGAAAGCTCATCTTCAGTCAGGACTCGGACGCAGAGCCCGAGCAGCACTTTACGCGTCGTAAACCATATCGTTTTCGCATCAAGTCTTGCAACACAAAACTTGTAGTAGCTCTTGGGAGAAGTTGCCTTTGCCTTTACGATAAGCACCCCGATGTTAAAGTTGTTTTTATAAATACCTCAAATTGAATTTGCGAACGTTAAACGTGGAGCAGTGATCTCAAAATTCAATTTGAATAAAGTTAATATTCAGACAATTCCCGGTTGTCTGAAGTATGAAGTGAGCAAGAGTAAGTTTCACTTGAATTAAATTCAAGCCCATACTGAACAAAATTTTCCGAGGGAAAGTTTTTAAAAAAGATTGTGATTTTTAACATAAATTATTTAAAATTTTATCATGTCGGCACAGAATATGTTAAAGAATTCCTCCTCTTTATTACACATCACTCAGTGACACTAAACTCAATAAAAATATGTTCATCATAAAATGAAGAGGGCGACGTACATACCAAGCAGGGAAGTTATTACAAACTTGATTTACAAACAGGATCTAAACGAAACACTATTTTGTGTTGATTTCTCATGAAGATCTACACTAGGAAATATTACAGTAAATTTAAGAAACAAATAGTCATAAAGACAATTTCCTCAGCTCAGCATACATTGTATAGAGTATACAGAGGGACTTCTAAAATAGTCTTTATCCGCAGATTTTAGATTTATTCCGGTTGCTTCCTTATGATTTGCCAGACTAATTCTGGATGCCAAAGCTGTGCCAAATAACTTTTCATTTAGCTTTTCTTCTTTCCCAGTCTCCCTCTCCGCCTAGGATGAATTCCATATTTGTGTCACCATCAGCAGTCAGTTGGCGATGTGCAAACCCAGTCAGGATTTCACGAATCTGAGTAGACAATCAAACAAAATTCAAACGTCTATAAATCAGGTGCGCCATATGTTCCCAAGCACATGTAGATAAAAGTTTGTTATTGAATCACCTGTGAGTTCTTCCACAAGTGCTGTGAGGGTGGCGCACTCAAAACTTTCGTTTTTCAGCAACTGATTCTGAATCGAGGCCTGAATCAACGGTACTTAATTGGAATGAAAGTATAGTGTGATTGTAGGGACTAAATCAAGTATGAAAAACGTACAAAATGAAAATGTTCAAACACTAACATAACTTCCATTACTTTTTGGAAATGATGTCATCTACCAAGAAGCTTATAAATTCAAGGTTTGTAAAATTATTATGATTTTGGTGTAAAATAATAATCCAACTGGCTTTTCAAGTTTCCTTTTCAGATCAACGAAAGACATTTAAATGGATCTGCTTACACCAAAATCAGCAATGGTTGGTAGAAGCAAGGTAAGGAAGATATAGAAAATGAAGGAATACTTCCCAGTAAAACTTGTCCGAGCAATTTCTGACTATTCGAGAAGTAGAGATTGGTAATGTCGAGATAGAGGACGGCACTCATTCTGCGGACGAACGAGAGTCGTTACCGGACCAACGCGACTACAAAACTGCGGAATTTGGTGATGACAGAAATTGAAGTTGTTTTTGGATTAATATTTAACAGCTCATAACGAAAACTGCTTGACGTTTTACTCGGTCATGCACTCATTATAATCTTTTTGAATAACGTCCTCCCCTCGACAGTAAAGCAGGTCAACTTTCTCAGTGCATCCATTGTGGTCCCTCAATATTTCCGTTCAGTGGAAATGGCCAAGGGAGCCAGGCTAAATTCTAGCAAGCTCAACAAAAAATGGTGCATCTAGATGTCGTGAAACGAAAGACTTACGACATGCAAAACCCTACTGCAGAGCATTTGATGAAAGTTAGTGAGCAGGGAAACCTTTCCGATAATTGAAATTTTTTCAATCCATTTCACTAGGCGTAGATTAGTCGTTTAGGTAACGTGATAATATTTAATGAGTGCCGTAGAAGTAGTGGGAAGATGAGCTGTAACAACAGCTTCCAATGGTTTAGAAACCAACTTTTCCTACTCTTTGACTTCAGACGACCTTTTTCCGCTTATCTTTCAGACTGATATGCCCATTTCTTATTTTGCATCATCCCTGTATGCCCTCTGACGAATTTTGCACCTGTACTTGCATTGACACTTTATAGAAACACATAGAGGGGAAATTGTCTGACGTGATTTTTACATCAGGTGAATATGGACACAGATGAATACTAAGCAATAACTTATATCGTGATAGAAATATGTATCAGTATTAATTGTTATTTTTGTAAGAAATAACAGAAGGCACAACTTGAATCCTTTCCGCTCTGGGGTGGGTTTCAAGTCTCACAAAATTTAATTTTTACATTACTTTAACATTACTAAACCGGGCTTAAATCAATCTTTCTACACTTGGTGACGCACGTGAAACACTAAGTTTCTATTACAGTTAGCCCATTCTTAATTTTTTTTTTGTCATTCAAAAATTCATTTAACCACGCGAGCTCCAAACAAATAAAAGTTACTATACTCCAAAAAAATTATTTCCGAGAGGGAAACAAAGGTAGTTGGATATTTCCTCTGACAGTGGGATAGAGCGGTCATAAAGTTTATTTCTCAGTAAATTTTGGTAAGTTTTTAGAAATTAGTCAGAATGTCATTAACAGCAGTAATAAATATTGAAATAAAAATACGGTCCAGTTACTGAAATAAATGCTACCCAAAAAAGGGTACACATAGAAGTCATGATGTATCAAAAATTTAGGTTGAAAAATAAAATAGTTTTATATCCCTTTTAGCATTCACGTACGAGTTATTTCATTAAAACCATGTAGAGGCACAGAGCAATCAATAACACATCTATCGCCATTACCTTCTGTTACCGTTGTTCATATTCGGCGTCATTACCATCAAGTGTCCACAAAATGGACGCTATGCATCAAAGAGTTAACCTCAGTTTAGTGGGGCTTGGGTATGGTTCGGTAAATTATCGCAGGCTCCTCTTGTTCGACTTGAAGAATCACGGGGCGTACACATTTGGGTATCGAATTCATACCAATTGAATCAGGCGGCCATTGGATGTTCCATGTGGGAAAAAATACATTTCCTCTGACGAACGCTTTCCAATGTCTATATGTGCATCAATTGAATTTTAATTCATTATAATACGAAAATTCATAAGTGCCATGAGGAGAGTAATTGACCCTTCGCTAGAGCATGAATAACATTTTATTCTCTTAAAAAAGTAGCATCGGAATGCAAGCTTCTCAATCATCACAAACGATTTGCTGTCCCCACCACCGTGCTTGCGGTGGAACTTGAAAGAGTAATTACATAATTGATAAATGCAATTTATTTTTCACGAAATTTAATTTTTGTGAATGCCTCTAATTATTTCCGTCAGATTAAGTTGGTTACGTAAACCCATCGATACAACCGTTCAACAGGAAAAGGTCATTGCTCAAGAAGCAACTGCATCACGCCGTGGTAGATACCTCTCCTCTTATCTAACACGCTCTTATACAGCACAAGTGGTTGTCTTTGCTGCTGAACTTAACAACTGTGATGCAATTGCACTTTCCTCACATGTGCTGTGACAATTGCATTTCATCATACATATTGTCCTCTAATGGCACAATGCTTAATTGTCCCAACAGTTTCCCCTAACTCCTAGGGTGGTAAGGTCTGCTAAACGGGGAAACAGGCAAGCTTGTAGGGAACTAGAACTTGATGTGATATCACTTCACTCGAGGCAACATGTATCCAGATCCGACCATCCAATTAGCTCAATATTAGAAAGGCTGAAAAGTCACCAGAATATTCTTGGGTACAGTGCATTCGATAGACTGTGGACCGGGCACTGTCCGAACGTGAACAGTTGGTTGCATTTCGAGCTGTATGCACCAACAAGCTAAATGCACGTTAAGCAGTTATTAAATTTTAGAATGCTTCCGTGCTTGGTTGCATTCCAATAAGTTAATTAAGTAGACCGTCAAATGAATTCGTATCGTTGAAGCGTAAATACTGAACCTCAACGAAATGACACACTGCATTTTTAGATTATAAAAAATCACACAAGAGCTTCATCCTCTACTAAATAAATTTTCATTCCTTTAAACAATGCAAAAGCAGTAGCAATAATCCCGAGTGATAATTTCTTGATGACAAAAATTCTCTTTTGAGAAGGTGCACGTACTATATATTCTCTGCGGTTATTTTTTGTTTCATTTTTACTGCCTTTACGAAAAGAAGTGCTTTTAATGGAGCAGCTAGCTCCCTGGCTGACATTCTCGCGCTCTGGCCCTCGTGGCATTGCACCATCAAAATGTCGAATTTCGCTCCGCAACAAAGACACGACCTCATTTAGCAACAGTAAACGAGTAATGTTTCTCGTTTAGGGTAATAACTTTGGGTTTTCCGTGAGGTCATGTGTCAGAGCACACGTGCGGTAAAAATATCTGCTTGGCTGTGTTAGAGTTGCATGGCACTCTAAGCTAAAGTAAAATTCAGCCTTTGTTGCTCAATTTCAATTACAATAATTTTCACGCAATCAAGAACACAGACGCAGACACGAATGAAACTCGTCTCTCACTCAGCAGCTGCTCTGGAGCGTAAATCACAAGGGTGGGTTTTTAAGTGCACAAACCCCTAAGAATGAGTTTCGAAAGGTTCATTACCCTCATTCTCACGAGAGGGTTCACCAACCTGTCACACCATCGGAGGAAATCAATGACCTCACGAGCCCAGCTGGGTACATTTCTCATCCACTTCTTCACCGACTGAAAACAATCTACTCGGCAAGTTTTATATACCGGACTCACACAACTGAAATTTATTCTGAATTATTTTACATTGAGAACTGCACACTTGCAAAATTTGTACAAAGTCGCGACGTGTTATTTCAAGGAATGAACTTTAATACTTTGTATTTCATTCACTTAAAACATCCCTGTATCAATATTCCTACCGATGGATGATGTTAATCTGTCTAATTTTAGTCCTTATTTTCTCTCGCCAAATGGATCAGCTTTTGTCGAAAGCGCAACGACACCACCGAGGAGCGGCGCAGGCGGCATCGTCACAGAATCGTCAGTGAATTGGAACCTTAAAAGTGCGCTAGTGGCATCAGAGCCGTCAACTGGCCGGCCTAACGTCTGGAAATGTATTGATGATTGCTGTGGGGATGATGGGGCTCAGTTTATCATCAAAGGCTGCTCTCGCAGCTTCCAATGAATGCTAGGCTGGCTCTGATCAACAGAACTTAGGCTGTAAGTATTCGGTCAGTGTACGGAGCAGCAACCAGAATTATAAATAAATATCTAGTCCCTTTTTTGGGACGGTGAATGAAACACAAAACTAAATCAAAGGCCTCAATCGTCTGTACAAATTTCATACGGCTTACGCGTGCAATACCTGATATGCATTTTTTTTACGCGTTTCCAATACGCGTTCACTTTATTCCCTTTGAGCATTTAAGACTTACATGTGAACCCCAACGAGTACTTCT
Organism: Orchestia grillus; assembly: GCA_014899125.1. NCBI lineage: Eukaryota > Metazoa > Arthropoda > Malacostraca > Amphipoda > Talitridae > Orchestia > Orchestia grillus. Next base: position 6,538 of record VOMN01069350.1, on the reverse strand, counting down.
TGTCGCAGTAGCACTTGTGGTAGGAGATATCTACAAATTTACGCGTGAAGAATGCCGCTGAATGAAGGAAAAAATTATGCGACATATCGACTATTTTACATCATCATCGAAATTTTACCTATCAAGAATTAATTTTTATTTACTCTGCATCGAAAGAAAATGAATCTCAAAATAACTGCACAGAGGCTAAGCCAGAGCTCTGATGCGAGCACTCGGCAGCGGTTGATACCCTTGCCTAACTGTTCAGTGGCCAACCCAGCGGTCACTTAACTAAAAAGTAGACAGCGCCGAGACCTGGCAGTCGGATTGCTTGACCCTTTACATATTCTCACCTGTGCCAACACGTCCACTTGTTTCTGGAAATAGCCTCCTATTTAACGAATTTCCTTTTATCGAAATACTCTTCGCCTGTATCACTTGTAAAACTGTGTCAGCATCAGAGACCTGAGAATGTTCACCAGTGCTGCTGCGTACACCATCTCGTCACGCACATGAACTGCGGCACTGCTGGAAAGAGGCAGCGTACACAAGTCACTGGAGCGACTTCACTACACACCCTTACTCTAACACTCTACTAGAGGCACTGTCCGGTCTCGTCCGGGCACTGGAATACGAGACCGACGACTCTCACCTCAGTTCAATTCATTCCAAAGAGGTACAGCACGGCGAGGACCCAGACAGGGCAAAGTTGCCGCTGGCTACTAGCAGAACGCACATGTGTCTTAACACCTGTGTACAGTGAACTGCTGAGGCGTCTCAGCCGCGAGTAACTTCCTGTGATGAAACTGTAAAATGATACGCTGTACGCTGAGTGTCAAGCGTTTGTAGAAATAGACAGTGTTTCATGTAAGGAGTTTTTTAACGACATGTACAGTGTTCCTACAACGCTGAAAGTAACGATAGATTGATTTTGCAACTTTCGACACAAAGCTAATTAAAAATGTAGAATTATCTGAGGAAGGTTTATTCTCATCATTATCTAGTTCTATGCTCTAAAACATGAAAGAAAAGAATACCACAAGAGACTTATAGATACTAGGTGAATGAAAGCAGCAGATCGTTCTTGATGGTAAATATGGACGAAATAAGCAGTCAAGTTATGAATGCGGAGATGAATAAGGTAAGATGGGCGAACAAAGAAAACTTATGGAACTTCATTGCGCGAAGCTATCAAAAGTAAAAGATAAATAATTTCTCGCACTCACTGGCCGCTGGAATGATCGACAGACAGTGCCTTCGATTTTCAAACGGTTTGTTCTAAAAAGATAGAAAATGTATTGTTGAGTATATTTTGATGACGCGTATCATAAGACAAATTTTAGAATTTTATAAGGATTTTTTTGAACTTTTAGTAAAAGGCATTGAATTGTAGCCTCAATCATGCCAAAGTGTTAGCCTCCTATGAACTAAGCATAGGATTTGTTGTGTCCTAACGTGTGTACATACATCGTTGAGGAACAATGGGCATATATTGACTTGATTTTAGTATATTGATTTCCTTCTTCGAAGAAAGTTTCACCATCAGAGTAGCACCTTTCTCCCGAAGAGGGAGTGTTCTAAAATCATTTCAGACTACTGTAAACCTATACGTGTCCAGCTTGTTGACCAACTGCATTTTGCCAAACGCAGGGTAGGAATAACATGAAAAAATCAAAAATACATTGTTGCATTATGGTCTAATAGTTGATTAGTGTTTGCTGGATTCAGAAAAGGTTAACGTTTACTAGACGTAATATAATGTATAGGGGGTTTATGCTTTCATCGTCTGAAAACATTTATACGAACTTGATTGAATTGAATATTATATACAGATCTCATATATTCTCGTACGAAATTGACTTTAAATCGTGAATTGCAGAGTAAACCACCAGGTCAAATTTTTAGCTTTGGATTATTGAGTTGCTGACAGTTTGGGTTCCGTGATATGACCGCAGTGTTCTCTCAGGAAAATGGATATAATTTTTTATTTCATTGTTGGGGATTGGGAGTTTGCTCCCTGATCCTTAAATCTGTCTTCATTATATAATTTTTTTCCGATTAGAATGCCAATACTCAAATGTGCGATCAACTGAATCGAGCCAACGTGTTTTTTCGAATAATATTACACGGTCAATCTCAACTCATACCATTCACGGTGCGGCTGTTTCAATTTCGAAGCCATAATTTTCTTCAAGTTGGATTTCCTGGTAGTATGTCCATCCTTTAAATTTAGAAATTGAAAAATTGATAAAAATTTATTGCGAAGAAAATTGATAAGTAGCGAAATCCCTTCACCACTTGAACCGTAAAATCCTATTTTTTAGTTTTAATTTGTCAATCCAGCTCAAAATCAAACTTAAATTATTAATATTTTTTACAAAGATTACTTCAGCTCCCCGAATAAAAAATTCGTGAACTGTTACTGATATGGTGTAGGCGATCCATGAGCACGAATAATGACGGCAATTCTGGGCGTCATTGACTCTACAAGTGTCCTCATGTACACCTGGTTGATTTCAAACCACTCTTGTATCAACTGATCTCGTAGTGCGGCCACAGAAGGTGGACGGTCTTCTCGACGCCTAATTTTTCGTTTCAGGTAGTCCTACAAATTTTCGCTGGAATTCATATCTGGGGACTTAGCTGGAAAATCTAAATGCCTCACATATTCCGAGATTGACTGTCATGCCATTTGATAACAGTTCTCGCCCGATGCTCCCGGCAGTTGTCATCGTGAAAAATAGGCAAAACAATATGCCTTTCTTCCTTCAAACTTTGTGCAAATGGCAAAACTTGGTTATCTATCCGCTCAATTTATCCATGATATCATAGTTTGACGGATACCTCAACTAAAGGAAACACTTCTGTTAAATTGAAACAGCGCTAGAACATGGCTGACCCTCCTCTTACCTGTATTGCCCCTTGCACCCGGGTTACGTTTAAGGATTTATGAGATCTTTCATGAACACAACGGCGGGCATCATTGCTGTAGAAATAAAATCGTGATTCATCTGACCACATGACACTTCTCCACTCCTCGACAGTCCAACGTGCGCATGCTTTGGCCCAGTTCAAACGAGTGGTCTTGTGGGCAAGAATTAACATCGGCCGTTTACGAGCTACTCTGTTCCATACGTATATTGCACGGCGTTCTCTAAGAGGAGACCGTTCAGAAATACCAGGGGAAGGGCCATCACTGATGTTTCGTAGTAGTTCCATGTTTGATTCAAAGCAATTCCTGTCAACGACTCGGGACACAGTCCGTATTGGTTAGAATTTTTTTCGACCACTATTTTAAAAATTGCCGCATGTACCAGATTGTTATATTGTTGGTATACCCACATAATAGTGCTGCCTGAAACGCCAGAGAATTTCGCTACTCTCTTTTCATGGTGTCCCTTAGCCCCAGCAAATATACCCTTTTTTCTACTTCGAGACGTCTTGCTTTCGTCCCATCGTTGTTGAGCTACTAAGAACAACTGAATAAAGACTGATGTCTGTTCGCTAGCGTATCACCTAAACTGGGGTCGCAGTTTTGAAACCCGATTAATGAACGTAGTAAATAACTGGAGCTCGAAAAACAATAAGTGACTAATTCCTTGTCTGGGAAGCTTAATTTGTCAACTCCGTAATTCTTAAAGCTGATTTAATACTTAATACTCCAGTTAAACTGCAATTTTTTTAAAAGAACCCACGTATGTAGGTGGAAAACTAACAAAAAAGTCTTTTATTACTGGTTCATTTAATTTCGGTTCAGATTTTGAGGTTCCGATGTAACTTACCCAGCATGTAGTAGTTTTATTTTTGTTGTGAAGAATTTAAACATAATCCCTAAATTTTGTGATTGAGGCTTAATAATGTTTCGTGTAATTTTTCGCGAACAATATAAATTTATGTGCCCACTCTGTAGAAACGAAAAGAATTATTCAGTAGTGTTTGACTGAGATAAAAAGGACATTTTAGAAATTCTTCATGGTAAGGATGCGTCATTAACACACGAGCGTTAGTAGTTCATTGCGCACGCAGAGATGTGAAGGGGATCAAAATAATTAACGGTAACTTTTTGCTTCGGCTTCCCCTGCACTCCAGAGCGTCCGTTTCACGTTTTGAGGGCATTAGCAGAGAGGTGTAGCGAATTAAATAATGATGTAAGCAATGAGAATATTCGTGCTTCTCGCGTTGTTCTTACCCTATAGGCAACACCAATTCGATCGAGACCTGCGAGAAGCAACGAATGAGCTACGAAATGCCGTTGCAGTGATCAATAATATGGCCGCAACGAGCAGTTTTGTCAGATGCCCTTAACTATACCGCGAGTAAATCGTCGCAAATTTCAATTCCTAATTGTCTAAATTATTACAAATTATAGAATGGCGCATGAGAAACAAGTTTCTTCCTTTATTTAGAATATATACCATTATGGTGAATAATGAAAACCTTCTACGACTTGCAGTCGTTCCGTAATTTCTTCTAATAAACATTTTCATTTCGAAAACAAGTAAATGAGTTTCAAGAAGTCCTCCAATTGATGTCTCATAATTATTCAACACTAGCTGTAACTTTGAAGGGAGTGCACAGCGCAGCACATACTGAGACGGAATTTTGACTGCGCATGGCTATCAAAACAAGACAACACAACGCATGTAGAGACTTAAGTCACCAGTGTTCGCCGAGCTGGAGGATATCCTATGAAGTCGATGCTTCTTCCTTACATTTGATTGAGATTTTAACTTCGTGAAAGTAACAGAGAAGTATTGAACTAGAAAAGACCATTTCAGGCATAAAATAATAGTATTATTTCTAGTTAAAGCTTCATAAGCACATCAATAGCGACCTCAAGAGAGCGAATAGAAGGGATTAATTAGCATACTGTTAAGAACGTGGAATCTATTCACAGGTGTGTTCCTAAACAGGATGCCATGCGCATAGGACTAAGTTAAACAAAACGAGGAAGAAAAAGAATATTCAGCGAAGTATGTATGAAAATGGAAAGAAGCAAAGTGGGTACGAAAGATAGATGTCCTGAAGGCCTATTTGGAGCTGAAGTAACCCCTGAGGACGCCAGTCCCCATAGCTTGCGATAGACAAACCTAAACCCAATGACCTATCCTATGCGTCCCGAGGGGCCGAAATCAGAGTAGTAGCTCAGAAGATACCTGCACGCGGTCGATCACATCACACAAAAGCCCCTCGTCCTTTCCGGCAGAAGAGAGGAGAGGTCTGTGTGAATGCATTGCCTACTGAAAGCATAACTCAAGTTGCTAAGGCTACTCAAGGAGCAAAGGTAGTTTCCGATATACTATGTCATACTTGTTTTACGCACAATTTGAGTGTTCAACATCTATAGTGTCATATATTCGAAATGCATATTTTTGACTCGAGGACATCTATTTCGAATGCCTCGAACAAGAAATTTTGAGCACAGAGCAAATAGTGCATATATCGAAGACTGCCAGTGTTCTTCCCTCAATTATACTGAAAAGACAAACTCTCAACCCAACTGCACGTTATTTTTCTTTCAAAAACGACTCGTCCAGACGATGCTTCCAACACTATTTTCCAAAAGAATTGATGCTCCAGATCTACATCTCGCAAGCGTTGAAACCCCGAATGTGAAATGACCTGAAGGAAAAAAAAACGTATCGTAGGACACAAAATATACTCTGATATTCCATGCATGTGCACTGGCACATTTGCGCAAACATAAAACATAAACCGCTAATAAATATTCAAACCTAAAACACTAGAACTTCCATGCACTTTCAAAATTTTTAGAGTCGTTTAAAATCTAATAATTGTGACTTAAAACAGCTGTTAGACTCGGTAGAGAAAAAAGTTTTCAAATTAACAATCTATGCTTCAGAATTTCTGCATCGACTTCCAAGTGATTCGGTGACAAATGCAAAGCTTGCGAAGTGTAAAACCACACTAACAAATTCATCCTAAGTAGTAAAGAACTTCTATGAATACCTTCAACTTTTTAGGCATTAAGAAAAGGCCACATAGAAACATTGTATTTGGGTGGGTAAAACCGTTTAGAGATATTTCCATCAGATATTATTGATCTATCGTCTTACAAGTTCTGCTGCTCGACTCAGGCGACTCCCACATTCTATAGCCATAAACATGGGACAACGCATCTTAAAGCATCCTCTCAAATCCTAAACATTGCATGACACTAGAAACCGAATTAACTCTTGATCATAAAATAAAATGGACACACAAGTGAAGAATCAACAGATAAAAAGCACGACTAGACAAACTTCATATTGTACTCTTTAGAATGCCTAAACAGAAATTCCTTCTCCGAGTTTTAGTCTACAGCGTCTGAATGGTGTGAGTTTACCTAATTGGATAAAGTAGTTCTCTTATCATTGTTGAACATCCAATATTCTCGTTATGTTTGCAACTCGGAGCAATTACTGATGGAACAATTTCAATTATACGCACAACATACTCCTTTCCCCCCGATGCTTGGATTTCCTCAACGGTAGCAATCAGTACGTGTAGGAATCAATAGAAATAGCAGCAGTTTAGGTTGTGGCGCTCTCAGGGACTC
>VOMN01069343.1:0-14202 GCA_014899125.1 Orchestia grillus | reverse complement strand
CTTCAATCGACCATCCGCGACGAGAGTCAACGCGAGAGTCAAATACAGCGACCGAAAACGACAACATTGAGCGCTATCCATCTCGTGTGCAATCCTTGGCCTTGCGGTGGCGCACCTTCTTCGTTCGACTGACGGGAGGGCGGGTGACAGCTGGTAGCCGTTCTTCCCGGGACGCCAGGGGGACCTGTCCACGGTCACCGACCAGGTGCATGCACACGGTCACCGCCCAGGTGCATGCACACGGTCACCGCCCAGGTGTATGCACACGGTCACCGCCCAGGTGTATGCACACGGTCACCGCCCAGGTGCATGCACACGGTCAGCGTAGTCGACAATGACCGTGCGAATGCAAGAACGCATTCGACGCGTTCTTCTTCCAAATATGTGAAAGATGACTGCGTTAACGCGACTACCACGGCTTCCGCATAAGAGACCGTCAGCTCGTTTGGGGCGGTGACCGCTAGCAGGTCATGGTGAGCAGCAGAATAATGCTGAGCTCCTGATATGCATGGAGCTCGGAGGGCCACATCGACACACTTGAGCGTACAAAACTCGATTCTAAGCCATGACCAAAACTACGTTGAAGCGCAGCTGTCGTTTACTCGCACACCCTAAGCGTCTGTAGGAAATATTTGGTTCCAGTTTTCGCTTCCCAAGCTGCACCATTTTTGAGAAGTTATAAATGAAGCACGGGTAAAAATTGAAATAATTTGAGACGCCGCGCGAATGAAACTACAGTTTAGTTTGTTCTTAAGTTCAGCAAATTTTAGTGGCAGCACGCTTTAACACGTTGACTCCGATTCTCCACACAGGTAAAATTACATGCCGACAAATATCTCTACTGCGAATTTAAAAATGAAGGATTTTGGTTTCACAAATTTGGTTACTCTATTAATTTCCCTTCTAATCAGAACTAGCTTGTTCGATTGATGCACATAAATTTGAAGAAAACTCGAAAATTTGTATTGATACATGATAGTGCTTTGGTTACATTAGGTTAGGTTAGACGCTCGCGTGTACCATATATGACCCACTTCGGAGTCAGCGTGTTAAAATCTTAACGCCCTTCTAACTTTAGCTCGCTTTAAAGTTTAGGACATTTAAAGTTTACAGAACGTTAAATACAGCACACTTTAACACGTTGACTCCGATTCTCCACACAGGTAAAATTACCTGCCGACAAATGTCTCTGTGAATTTAAAAATGAAGGATTTTGGTTCCACAAATTTGGTTACTCTATTATTTTTTTTATCAGAACTAGCTTATTCGATTGAACACAAATTTGAAGAAAACTCGAAAATTTGTATTTATACCTAATAGTGCTTTGGTTACATTAGGTTTGGTTAGATGATCGCGTGTACCATATATGACCCACTTCGGAGTCAACGTGTTAAAGTTTATTATACTACTTAGTTAACCCTTTACGCCCAGGTGTGACCGTCAAGTATCCCGTGGAACAAATTGTAACATTACTTCACCTGGTTTTAATTTCCTTTTCAGCAGCTAGTAATGAAAGCATCTGCTGCAGCCAACCAATTCATGTTTTTTGTTTCAACCAATAATTAATTCTGCACGGGTGAGCACAAAACAAAAAACTAGGTCAGTTTACAGCGAAAAATTTATTCCCCGGCGCAAAGGCTTGAGCAAACTTCCATTACAAAATAAGTTGGGTAACACTCACCAGTACCTGAAAGCAATCGTCCAGTTCCAAGTTCCACACCCAAACGAATCCATGCACTTCCAACGCCAGCATGTGAGCACTGCGTCCATTTATGGGTTATAGACGTCCCAACCTATTCAAATAAAGCCATATTTTAGAATAAATTATGCTTCAATTTGTCGTGCCTTCAAAAAAACGAGCTGTAATAGAGGAGGAAGGTCGCAATTGCGAGAACGACCTCCTTATCTTTTCGCATGTGCCCCACGTCAGCACGTCGCTCGCATACAGGGCCACCGGTGTCCCAATTAGGCACAGGTGCGTTATGGTTAACCTGTTTGCCAATATTCATTTTAGTTACATTTACAGGAAACCCTCAAATTTTAATTATTACCATAACTAAATGCCATCAATCCTAATATATATGGAGAGCAAAATTATAAAAGCATGTTTAACTTTTAAAAACGAAAGTTTCTCCAAATTCAAACAAATCCTAGCTCTGGAATAACCTAAATATTGAACAGCCTGACGCAGGGAACGTGTTCAAAAATACGTGATATTTTAGAGCCACATAAAATAACTAAACGCAACCCGCTACAAAGCGATGAAGTTCCAAACTTATCCCCGTAGAGCTCCGTTATAGTTCACTAATTCATTGAAATACAGAATACGGCAGAAATATCAGATTGCTTCTGAGGGAGAGTGGTGGGGAGAGGAGGAGTCTGAGAAAGATGGTGGCATTTAAGTGACCTCTGAGGAAGCTATGCTGTGTCGGTCGCCATGGAACAGACGAGTGCAGCACACCGCGAGACTGTTGTGGAAACCTGTTTTTAGAACAATTGGGCCGTGCTAACCCAGCGTGCGTGTTGACCACATTTCAATGTATGTGGTCACGGTAGAGCACCTCCTCGGAACACGATGTTACTGTGCGTGCAAAGCTTTAGGCGGACATCAGAAGCAACGAAACGCGAACAAAGGGGAAGACCAAGCACCCTCGCCGTTCCGTTAGACGCTATTCTGCTGCTCTGAATATTTAAGATGTCACCTACCATCGAATTCTGCACATCGGTTTGCACCTTCATGCGTACAAAATGGTGCCTAGTCAGAAATTACAACCTCGTCATCATTTGGCCCGTGTTCTTTAGTAGACACAGAACAAGTCCGTCTGACAGTAGCAGTGCACAGAACAAGACCGTCTGACAGTAGCAGTGCATTAACGAAGTAATTTGTAAGTTGAATATTAGTGAATTATTTCCTCGTAACACTTGGCAAGGCTACACAAATTGGATTATTGTCAAAAATTAACAATACAGTGAAGAATTTCAAAAAATTAGACGGAACAAAAAGAGAAAAGCTTCGCAATTTACTACAAGTTAGAGAACACAGGCAAAAGACGACTTGAGAATCTTGGGTAGAATTTGCTCCAAGGTGGCGCACCGATTATGCCCAGAATTTATTCTAATTTTCTCTAACTCACTCTAATTTACTCTAAATTTACACTAGAATTTCCTCTGAGGCCAAAGACTGATAAAGCCCAAAATTCAAATCTATTTACAAAGTCACTTTTAATCCTACATATATTAAGAGATGAAGATAAAACATTTAAATTTGTACAGTCAGAATGCGTCTAATTTTCAAAACGTACATAGCGATAAAATATCGGTAGATGCTATATAAGACCTACCTATGTAGGATAATGTTAATTCTCATGACGACCAACATTTAGTTCAGCACAGAGGCTTCATTAGCGTTTTTAAGTACAATATAAAACAAACACATTGATTTCAAAACTGTTAGCTGAAAACCACATAGAACTCACATTCACGTTGAACAAAATTTCCTCATCATGTAAATAAGGAAAACGGCAATAGGACGATTGTATTCTTAATATAAAACGATCAAGAGCGACCGCAGAACCAAAGTCAAGTCTCGCAAGCCGCGCGCACGGAGACCCACACGAGATGGAATTGGAATGGAGTTCACGGACGGCGAAAATCGCAACTCTATTTACACACGCCACCGAGGGCAGCCAGAAATCCCCCATTCAGTGACTGGATGAACAATTATTGCTGCAGTTCTGACCTGCTCAGCTGCACCACAACCGAGGCTGAGTTACCATACAGGAATGAGGGAGGACCTGCCCACCGAACTGCAGGCGAGCAAATGTACACGTGTGTCCAGGGTGCAGTCTTGACGTCCGTCCCCACGTGGTGGGCATCGAGAGATGCTTTAAATACAATACCACGGGAATTTCATATAGTAGTTAGATCCTACGCACGTAAGCTCAAATCTATGGCATACTTGATACGGGCTTTTCAAACTGACGAATCAAAGTCATTATTATTATTAGTTTTTTCGAGCTCCCTAGCCACACCAGAGGCGATCTCAAGAGAGCGAAAAAAGGAACCATTTAGTATGGACTTTAGAAAACGTGGAATATATGCACAGGTGTGTTCCGACACAAGATTCCCTGCGCATAGAAACAGCAAGTCAAAAAAGAAGACAAGCATAAGACAAATAAGAGATAGCGATCGGTACGAAAATTTAAAGAAGCAAAGGAGGCACGAAAGATAGAAATCCCGAAGGCCTATCTATATCTGATGAACAAGTCAAAATCATCATAAATTTTGCACACATATGAATGGCTACTCAGCTCAGATTAAAAGATGAGCTTCTGTACATTTGGCCTTAGCCCTGCAGGAAAAACTCCTCCTCGCTTAGACTCGACTCCGTTTGTAAGTTGTCTGCCTTCCTATTAATGGCAATGGGCGTAAGAACCATCCGAGAGGTGAGCTACGTCTCATAACAAAATTTTGGACAGTGTTTGTCCATCGTATTAGTTTGACGGGGTTTCAACGGCGCTACAAATCGTAAAAAAAATATAGTAGATGGAAAAACATCATCGACACCTCTGTCAAATTTCGGTGTAATGGAAAGGGAAGTCACACAGAAGGAAAATGAGGATAACTTGAGTACAAAATTGAGCCCACACCAACACCTTGTAGCTGGTGCTCCTTCATTACTTCGTGTAGTAGTCAGCCCGGAGTCGTCGTACTCATTCAAGACGACAGACCGCTAAAGCCCACCACAACGAGCTGAAAAGGGATAAAAAATAAAGGCTACGCAACACTACCAGACCGTCTTACATGGCGGGTAGTACCAAGGAGCCTCCAAAGACAGGGATAACACAGCTGTCGCTCATTTATGATTCAAAGGTAGCGTTAAGAGATGCATGCATCATCAATACGCACAGCAGCACAGCTGGCGGCACCAAGACCGAGGAGAGAACTGCATTTGGACTCGAAAAGTTTGGTCATGAGACACGGACGCCGGTCCGAAGCAGCGGGGTTCGTGCCAATATTCTTGTTATTACAAACATTACTAAGAGGACAGCTACCAACCGTAGGATCCACACTGGGGGGAACAATCACCACATGGTGAATGACATTTTACCTATGGGGATTACCTCCATTGAAGGCAGCACTATTGCAAACTGCGGGAACATTCGTCTGGCCAGCGGTAGAGCTATCGGGGCGACTGTTGTCAACAAAAGAACCACACTCAACGTCTTCTAAACTTTTCCTGCCACTTTCAAGACACACAGGGCTCGGAGCAACACCAGCAGCCTGTGATGTCGTGCCACAAAGTTTACGGTCAACTCCGTTTGCACCACACTTCGTGCCTACGGTCGCTGGCGCATCAGTAACTTTGTTTAAGTGAGTGGCGAGACGTAAATCTTCAGAGGCTGTGCCGGGCGAGTCACCCAAACTTCCTCCACCATCACCAGCAATGAGAGCCGCCCCTTCAGTCATAGCTTCATCAGTAGTGACATTTGTACTCGCAGCGGCTTCACAGGAGGTCGAATCAGTTATTTCCGAGGACGCAGCAGTCATTTCAGCAACACATGAATCGCTCTTTTCGGCCCAATTTGTGGCAGGAAAAGAGTCTGCACCTTCACACGGAGTGTTTTCATCCTGCCCAGTGGCTTCACTCATCCCACATATAGTTCCGTTACTTCCAGTTCGAATACTCGGGGATTCAGGCGCAGCTGCGTCAGCAACAACTGATCGAGTATCAGCACCTGCGTCAGCGATAACCGATTGAGTGTCAGCAGCAACGTCAGTGATAACCGATTGAATGTCAGCAGCTACATCAGCAACAACTGATTGAGTGTCAGCAGTTGCATCAACAACAACTGATTGAGTGTCAGCAATAGTGTCAGCGACCACTGATCGAGCGTCAGCAGTTGCAGCCGTGCCAACAACAGCAGGCTGAGCACCAGTCCCGTCAGAGGGACAAGCCAGAGCTCCAGCCCCACCAGGACACAGTGTGCCGCCATCGACGTGCCCATTAGGAGAGTCGCAGCTACTCGGCTCCGGTGGGACGGTCCCATCTGGGACTGGGACGGAACCTCCAGACGAGGTGCTGCTCTCTGCACACGGAGCACTGGTCTCTGCACACGGAGCACTGGTCTCTGCACACGGAGCACTGGTCTCTGCACACGGAGCACTGGTCTCTGCACACGGAGCACTGGTCTCTGCACACGGAGCACTGGTCTCTGCACACGGAGCACTGGTCTCTGCACACGGAGCACTGGTCTCTGCACACGGAGCACTGGTCTCTGCACACGGAGCACTGGTCTCTGCACACGGAGCACTGGTCTCTGCACACGGAGCACTGGTCTCTGCACACGGAGCACTGGTCTCTGCACACGGAGCACTGGTCTCTGCACACGGAGCACTGGTCTCTGCACACGGAGCACTGGTCTCTGCACACGGAGCACTGGTCTCTGCACACGGAGCACTGGTCTCTGCACACGGAGCACTGGTCTCTGCACACGGAGCACTGGTCTCTGCACACGGAGCACTAGTCTCTGCAGACTCAGGGTGAGCAGAACTAGTGCCCCCTTCTCTGCCAACAGCCTCACTGCCACCGGCGTCGGTCAAGTCCATCTCTTCCAAGCAAGCAAAAAGCTCTTTCAAGTCGCCGATGGTCATCGAGAGGTCTTCCGAGGACGAAACTTTGGCATCATTCAATGCATCTTCGTCTTCCTCTTCTTTCAAGGAAACGTCATCATCGCTTGCCACGTCTGCATTGGCTGGATCTTTGGCCGCGTCGGCGCAGGAGGTTGAGGGCTCATCAATTGAAGTGGAAGAACTAGGTTTTGGCTCATTCTCGTAGCTGGAACTTTCCTGAAGTCGGTCTTTGACTTTAACAGCCTCATCGTCTTCACACTGGACTTTCTTCTCCTCTTGCCCCCTTGTCTGAACAGCCTTCAAGTGGCCAGGGTACTGGTGCAATGACCCCAGTATGCGGAACATGCGGTGCTCGATGGTGCCTCGCACCAGAAACCGGTGCACCACCGTAGCTTTAGTCTGCCCCATGCGGTGTATGCGACCCACGGCCTGCAGCTCAGCGGCGGGGTTCAGCAGTGGGTCCACCAAGAACACGTGTCCCGCCTCCGTCAGATTGAGTCCATTAGCCCCAGAAGTAATAGGCAGCAGCAGCGCCGTGATCTCCGACCGTGCTCGGAAAGCAGACAAATTTACCTGTGAATTCAAAATGTATTTGTGTAATTCAGCCTAAAGCATTCCAAGTTTCTCACAATAATAATATGCTATTAGAATTCATCATAAGATTAAGGTAATTCATTAACCCTCACACGCACAAGAAATAAATCGCTCCCCACCCACTCAACCATTCGAGCAGTTCAACTTTTTGTAGAGAAGCGATCCCACAAGTGTTTTGCTACAAGACACTGCTGTTTCAGCTGATTTACTTCAGCACCATAGAAGTGGATTTCTCATCCAATATTTGACACTTCTCAAAAGAGAAAGTGATGTGCGAGACCGGATCATAATCTAAGCTATCATGAAAATTAACATTCGATCGGCATTCCATAGTCTGCACGGCCTTTGGTGCGCACTTCTAGATTTCATTAGACATATTTATTCAACTAAGCCCTATTCTAAACCCACCAACACCTCGTCCTACCTGTAGCACACTTTTGTCGGATTGACTTTAGTATTTTTTCAGGGGATCCCGGTTCGCTAGCTCGTTTCAAATTTCAAGCCTATGCAATACTCGTCACTTTGCTCGGGCCGTCAAATGGCAAAAATGAGCCATTCACTCCTGCTATACTCCTGAAATGTCTCCCCTTCATCACGTTTGGTTTTTTCTATCCTACCTCCAGTTCTAAATCTCCGCACCTCACAACACAGTCTGAAAGATCTTAATCGGAAAGTTATCAATCATCCAAGGCAAAGCCTCTGATTTTGAACATCCTTCCTAATTAATGAGCTTCATCACATATTGATTTATTTTCAATGCCTAAATTCCTAATACATATCTCCACTAGTAGCAATTCACAACCAAAAGGCTTCAACAGATTTTATTCCTAAACGAACGTGCTCAGCAAAAAGAATTACCATAGAGAACGAAAACAAAACGAACGTATTTTACCTGAAATTTGCTCCCTTTGTGCAACATGCGGTAAGGAATGCCATTCTGAGCGAGGCCATCAGCTATGACGTCGAGAACTTCACTCCAAGATGAGAAGACGAGCACTTTAGCATGTGGGTCCTCCGCCTTGATGCGCAGCATGATCCTGACGACCTCCTCTGTCTTACTCGACAAGCTACCCACCACCTTCACATCCTCGAGCTCCTCATCTTTTTCCGTAGGAGCCTTGGTGTCCACGTAGGAAATATCTCTGACCATGGTGAGCTGACGACACATGGGACACTTGACGGATCCTCGCTGCAGTCCAATCAGCATGTTGGATGTAATGAGAGCCATGCAGCCTTTGCAGAAGCAGTGGCCACACAGCAGCACTGACCACTCCTCCCCCAGGGGACATTGACATATGGGGCAAGGGTCAGGATTCTTACCCCCACTGCGGTGCAGATCAGATTTTTGAAGATTCTGCAGGTAGAGCAATTGTCCAAGCTTGACTCGGAGCTCGTTTTCGTACACTACTTTTTCGTTCTTGAATTTGAGCTCCTCCTGTTCCACTTCACACTGCTCCAATACATACTTAGGTGCTTCCATTGCTTCTTGCAGTAAATTGTCTCCCTCGTTCTTTTTCTTTACTTTCCGGACTTTGGGAGGGAGCTCTTCGTCAGGGTACCGGACGCGCAGCCTTAGCGTTGCCATGTTGACTTCGTCATGACCAGACACGATGTCAAAAATACAACGCCAGAAAATTCTGTAGTTCTTGAACTCTTTCTTCATGGATTCCAAGATTTTCATGTGAGTCTGACCATCCTCATAAACTTCAGATGAAACCTTGCTTAAGGAGCGCGTCTGCAGATACTTCAGGATTCTCTCAACTTCGCTTTGTCCCCAGTTGCCCTTGCGCGTGGTCTCTTTGACTTGGGCTTTCTCTTTAACATCGGCAGTCTCTTTAGAAATTTCCGTGGTTCGAGTGTGCTGCTTGTCTGTAATGAAGAACAGGTTCCTTTCGTACTCGACGAACAAGTCATGAATGGCGCAAATCTTGCACTGAGGAGGATTGCGTTCAGTAGGCCGAAGGTGGCAGTCAATAGCCGACTCCAGCAGCTCCTTCGGGTCAGTCTCAGCCAGCTCGTTGACGCCCCTGAGCATGGACCTGCGCTGGTTGTTTAGGAGCCTGCAGCGCATCTGCAGCATCGTCTTCAGCTGAGACTTGCTCAGCACGTGGTACAGCAGACACTTGTTCTCTTCGAACCGGGAGTAGCGGGACAGAAGCTCATCTCGAACCTGGCAACAATTAATGAATGGCAACAATGCTCGTAACTAACTGAGGCTCATCTCGAACCTGGCAACAATAAATGAATCTATATGCTCGTAGGTATACTAACTGAAGTTCATCTCGAACCTGGCAACAATAAATGAATCTATATGTTCGTAGGTATACTAACTGAAGCTCATCTCGAACCTGGCAACGATTAAAATATCTTTAATAATTGATCAGGAGGAGGGTAAAATGATTCAATCCGCCCACGATTTCATGAAAAAGGTTTTTGTTCCCTTGATAATGGTAGAATGCTATAACAAAGCAGCATTCTATAATCAAGTGATAGTGCTTTATTGCTATTGTTACAAGAATTCAAACTAATAGAACTGGAAAGCCTTTTGTTCAGTAAATTGCACTTAACCCTTTCTCTCTTATCGTACCATTCATGACACACTTCATATAAACGTGTGTCTAAATCAAACAGTATAAGAATGGAATATGTTCCATTCGGGCTTATAGCAAGTAAACAACATCATCCTTCAATCGTACGTTGGTCGAGGAGATGAAACATTAGATCGTTTTTAATAAATAAAGACAAATAAATTCTTGTGAAAATATTTTTTCAGGTTAGGCAACAAAAATAATTGAAGAGAGAAAAGGTTAAGAAGGCTACGTCTCTAGCTTAACACACTATCACAAGACAACCCGCACGCCGCCTCACCTAGGAAGTGAGTAATGTCGAGTAATGTCTCGACATTACTCACTTCGAGGATGAAGTCATCACTGATGTCATATTGTCATCACAAGTCATTTCGTTTCATTTCATCACAAGTCATTTCATTCACAAGTCATTTCATTCCCAAGTCATTTCATTCCCAAGTCATTTCATTCCCAAGTCATTTCATTCTCAAGTCATTTCATTCCCAAGTCGTTTCACTCACAAGTCATTTCACTCACAAGTCATTTCACTCACAAGTCATTTCATTTCATCACAAGTCATTTGGACATGGCTCACCTCGAGCACGAAGTCATCGTTGAAGGCCTGCAGGGCAGCCAGCCACCAGTCTGTGGAGCAGATGCGCTCCTCCAGCAGCTGGGCGACCTGCGCACTGTTCTGGTGACACTCATCCTTCGCCTCCATCATCTTGCCCGAGTACTGCTTCAGGTACCTGCACCAAATACAGGGCGATTTTTAATGACCGCACCAAAAAGAGTCCATAATAGTTAATGAAATATTGTAAAAAACTGAAAAGCACGTGAATCCTGAGACGTACAAGTTTTATTTTAATTATTTTTTGAAGATGATATTCTTCATCGCCAATAAGAGAAGCTCTCTACTACACACTCTCAGTACAGAACACCTACAAATACTGTAAGAAGCACTTGGGAGTAATGATCATAACTTATACATAGAAGGTAGAGAATAAGTGTGGTCAGCACCGTCCAAAAATGATGATACATTGCATAGGTGAGAAGTCCTTAACCCAATAACTCGTTCCAACATCTTCTGAGAAGGTTATAGGGAGGCGGTGTACCATCATCCATTGGTGAGAAGATACTACCAGCACAAATTTGAACATGAAATGTCATTGTCCTCAGAGCCACATGGAAGTCCTAAAACCAAGTTAATTACATGTAGTAAGCATGAGGGGTGCGACCATATTTCACGTAGCCATCTCAGCAGGTCAAACTCGACTAACTTCCTGTAGCCACACTTGCACTTCAGCTCTAAATTTAGCCCGTAGAGTACGACAAGTTCACCTCTAGTATCAGCTTAGTTTTCACGGACTCATTAAACCTACCAAATTTTGAACCAAATTGAAAAACTATTTATATGCTCAGAACTCAAAACGTAGACCTGTGCACAGCCAGGAGTAGGCTCAAACATTGAATCCAGGCCTAGCAAAAATTCGAGTTTTACTGAGTAAATCTAACAAGGTTTAAACTTACGATCCACCACTTAGGCCCAGGCCTTTCTCTTCATTATCTCTTCAGACGCGCAAGTAATGACACCCTGTGGGGTAGACAGCGGGATCGTGTAACAAATTTTACTTTGAATCGAAAAACTTAGCACCTTGGCAGAGTTAACTCCCGATATTTCTAGGAAAACTTTGTAGTGAGTTATGTGACACGTCATACGAAGCCCCCAATGATAGCTTAAGGATACCAGGGCACTGCAGCTACCACCAACCAATCTCGCACGAGCCAATTGGCGCAATCTCGCACGAGCCAATTGGCACAATCTCGCACGAGCCAATTGGCACACTCTAAACGAAAGCCTCTCACTTGTCCTTGATGTTGGCGGCCTGCTGTGGGAGCTGGTCGTCCCCCAAGGTGTGGGGGATGCCGTCATGCCCCGCAGCCAGCAGCTCGTGCAGGTTGTGCAGCGCGTGCAGCCGCTGCAGGGAGTCCGTCTTGAAGTGCTGCGCGTGCTCCGCGGCCGACGTCAGCACCGCTCTGCCCGAAAGAGATTATTTTAAGGTATTTAACCTCGGAGCTTGGACAAGGATATAAGGAGTGAAAATCTGACGGTGCATCGATTAATTCAATCAATAACATTCAACACACATCTATTTTATACTCATTGCTTTGGCACAAAGCGATAGAAACCTTTTCCCTTTCCGTATGTTTTGACAAAAATGTCTGGAAATGTACCAATTAACTTCGTCGAAATAGTGCTCATTCCTCAAATACAAACCAGCAATTCATTCCCCCAATAAATTTTCGGCCTTGCTAACTATAGTATGCTTTTTCCTCACCTAATAAAGGCTACGTGCCTAGAAACTAACGCAATAGTCAATTAATAATATGGACATGGAGAAGTAGCATCGAGAATTCTTAAGTAGTCACAAATTTCAAGACGCAGCAGCCCAGGAATACACAAAGGACACTCGACTGAACCAAACACCGGACAAAACAAGCGAACCAAACACCGGACAAAACAAGCGAACCAAACACCGGACAAACAAACGGTCGGTACCTGTAGTGCTCGGCAGCCTCGGCCCACTGGTGCCGGATGACATGCACGGCGGCCAGACCATTCCGGGCCTTGACGAGTATCCGGTGGGCGTCCTCAGCCTGCACCTTTGTGCGCTCCACCAGGCGCTCCATCACCTCCACCATGCTCAGGGGGCCCTTCTCCTTCAGACGCGTGAACGCACCCTTCACAACCTGAAGAATAATCGAGCAGACGCTTGGGCAAAAAAGTTAATTTTAACGAATGATTCCAATAGTCATTTAAGATAAAAAGTGTACAGAGACGAATACTTTCAATAATCGTGTGTCCATAAGAAAGAGATGATGTATAAAACAAGTGAATCAGTATTGAGTTCCTTGTCAGATATTTATTTCTACACGAGACATTAAAAATTAGAGGAATAAATGCAACAGCAATCTGATCGGGTAATACACAATCCATACCAACATACTATGGTAAAGTAAAGGCACAGTCCCAAGCTGTGTTATCAATGCAACAAATTCAACAAATTGATCACTTTAACACTTTATGCGGGTCTATATGGGACTCACAGCGATGCCGCACATTGCGTCCAAGAGGAATTCGACTCCACAAAAACTATTATGAAAAACAATCCCACAGAATATCACACGTGAAGAAACACGCATACAGCACGGTGTAAAACATTTAAATTTCCCAAGCAGATGGGAAGCCATGAGGTTTACCTGTGGATGGTTGCAGGCCTGCCTGAGTCTGAGGAGAGGCTGGAGCAGGTGCGTGAGGGTCTTCCTGTCGAGGTCGCTGAGTTTGAGCGCGTCTTGGTACTTGGCGAGGCGTGCCCTGGCGTCACGGGAGCACTGGGTGTGGAGCTGGCGGTAGAAGTGCTCCTCCACCCCGCTGAACTGCACCCAGTGGATCTGGGGGCAACACCCGCAAATGAGACCATTGCTGCTTCTACAGATACGGCGACGGAGATGAGCGTTGCTCCCCCACGTGAAATGAGGAATGAGCATTGCTTCTCCAAGTAAGATGGGGGATGATTCTACTTCTACATATCAAATGGGGATGAGTGGAGCTTCTGCAATAGCAAGTGCGATGATGGATAAAAAACAACCGAAACAAAATCGGATGCTGCATCAATAAGACATCCAACAGAGGAAGAGGATGAAGGGCGCCGACCCATACGAGACATAGTAGGGCACATACCACTCTCAGAAATCATTCACATCTCTCCCAGACATGAAGCAGGAAATGAATATATATCGCTTAAGGAATTTTCAAAGTAACAAAATAAAAAGAGTCGAGAAGATGACTTAATTGAAAGCTATCATTTTCAAACAGAAACCGATAACATAGCGTTGCTCATTCTGGAATACATAAAACCATATGACTTTATTGTTATGTGCTCTCAATATTCTAAATATGTATATTATAAAACAACCAATTCAACAGCGGTAACACAACTTCTCCAACTGAGTTATTACAAACTTTCCCAACTTAGGTAACACAAATTCCCCAACTGCGGAAACACAAATTCCCCAACTGGGGTAACACAAATTCCTTAGTTGTAGTAGTAGTGAACGCAGCGCTTCAGTAACTCAGTCTATCTCGCACCGAAAGAGTANAACCTACCTCTATTGCCTATGGCCTATCCTATGCCCCCTGAGGGGACAAATTTCTTAACCGAGGTAACACAAATTCCCTAACTGAGGTAACACAAATTCCCTAACTGAAATAATACAAATTCCTCAACTGAGATAACACCAACTTCCCCAACTGAGATAACACCAACTCCCCAACTGAGATAACACCAACTTTCCCAACTGAGACAACACCAACTCCCCCAACTGAGATAACACCAACTCCCCCAAC
>VOMN01069341.1:0-10288 GCA_014899125.1 Orchestia grillus | reverse complement strand
GAAATCCCTCAAGATGATATTAGTGAACTCATAACTAGCATGCCAAGGGCCAATGTATCAAAAAGAGTAAAGGGGATGTCAACCAAATATTAGTTATTCACATTGTGACCATTTATAAGCACTTTATTAGCATAAATTACTTGTTTAACAAAATATATGGTTTATATGGGTGTATACTCAATTCTGTCACGCGTGTGTATGCAAAAGCTGATTTTATTTTCCAAGGTGTCGCACATAAAAATTGCGTTCGGAAAATGACGAGTATATTCTGTGCCACTGGTACTCATAACTGCGCGACAGTGCCTGCGATACTTGAGGTTATATACAGAAAAGCCCGGCTACACGCCATCAATAACATTAAAATATGACTCAAATAGATATTTCTTGAATATATTCACCATGAGTACTGCGCAGAAAAGAAAATTTTAAACATTCAATGAGAAATTAACTGTACATTTTCAGACGATGAAATACTTGAGGAAGAGTTATACGATAAATAAATACGAGATCAAACCCCAGAATTTCAGGTGATACCGGTAACTCGCGAGACATCAATACTGATACCAACAAAAACTGCTGTACCATAAATCGAATTAAATTTCTCTCCCCATTTATAACAAAGCCTAGTGCAACTCTGGGCTCATACTAAAAATGCAGTCAAAAATAATATCATTACCTACATGACGGTTTTGGTCTCGTTTAGTGCGAGTGGTAGCACAATGATCTTCAGGAATCACACGAATAACAGCTACATACAACTTGGACGTAATTTATACAATATTCAAAACCAAGGACAACTTAAAGAAGGGACATGCACGACTGCAATTCAGCCTATGCTTGCGAAGGCCATTCTTATCTAGCTTTCTTTGCGAGACGTGCCAGCAGTTTTCGTTCCTTATTGTTTATGATTTGTTACGATCAAAATTACGACGATACTTAGCAAATGTGTTTCTCGAGTGGATTCCATAACCTAGAGAAAGACCAACAGAAGAATAGAAAGCTTCCCCAAACATCAATCGAGAAGGCTCGCATGTCGGTTCAATTGGTATTCGGTTAGCCGATTCTAGGTTTAAATGTTTCAGTGGATGACGTCATCGTGGATTTTACTGAAAAACTTTATCAGTAGTGAGCCGGCAATCTATAATAAATGCTCATCATTTGAATAATATTTTCTCATATTGTATCTCCATAAACTAGCTTTATTGTACGGTGAAATGTTATTAATTTACTTCTGAACTGATGGAGATTAGCTTACGAATGATCTAGAGGGATTCTTTTCAGGCACAAGTTTAAAATTTAGTTTTGATGCATACTTGACATCGACTAAGCAATTGATGACAATAAGGTTGAATTTGTAGGCATGTTAATAGGAGCTTTATCAGAAGTTCCTCTGTGTTCACAATAAAAATCACATTTTCTGATAAACGTTTCTTTAACACTATTTTGTGCTACATTAACTAATTTGAGATAGTTTTAACGATAAAAAGAACTTTATGATGACAATTGTGATAGCCTTCGCTAGCAAAGAGAGGTAATTAGCTGTGCATGTCCTTTAAGTATATACTTAGGGCGAAGGATTATTAAACTTCGGGTTCTATATCGTGCTTCTTGAGGTAGTTCTGCAAAACGTCAGAAACAGTCATACCACTCAAAGAATTCTTCCTAACGTACTGGCGGGGCTTAGCTCGCTTAAACCTGCTTTTGTAACTTTTCTGCACGAACTCATTCATGAGAGCTGAATTCTCGAAAATAGAGGGATCCTTCCTAGCGGCCGCCTTGTATTTAAAAAGGCTAGGCTTGCACGGCAGCTTGAAGAGCGACTGGAGGACGCCCCAGACCCGCACACTGCAGCGCGACATCAGTATTGGAATTTTGGCAGAGCGGGGATCCCAGTGTGGCCTCGAGTAGTGGGTCTGTTGTTGGTGTATGAAGCCGTAAGCGAACACGTCTAGTTTGTCCTTAAAAGATTCAAAAGCATCCTTTGGGGTGAAAAAGAGGGAGAGGGGCATGCGTGCCTCCATCCTCACGTTTTTGCTGGCACGAAACACGGCGCTCCTCAAGCGCACGTGCTCCGTGTTCAGAATATTGAGCTGCTTCCGCAAATATTTCACTTCAGAATCCACTTCAGAAAGCTGCTTCAGGTCTATTTTCTTTTCTGGAAATCAAAATACGTCGGATTAAAATTAAATGGAAATAATGCCACAGTAATAAAGCACAAACAAAAGGGTAAAGATGGCGCGATTTATTATGTGAAATCTAGAGCAATTATTTTCCAACGCTAGCTATTATTTTCCGTATCGGAAGAAAAAAGCCCGTATCATTCCCTAAAACCACGTAACCGTCAACCCCGTCCATTTATATCTGCCTTTAACCCTTTATCTACCGAAGAGTGTATGTGCATGACCAATTACTAACTGTTTCCAATAGATCCAATAGTTCTTATAGCTAATTCATGTTCACACTACCTCTAATTCTAACTACAATGAAAATCACGAGTTATTACCCGAATCAATCGTTACTGACAGAAGGAAAAAGCGACTGAAGAAACTGGAATAGGCCCACTGAATCGCTAGGTAAATAGAAGGTTGAAGACTGAAGAGGCCCACTAAGTCTCATCTACTCTCGCTATACTGAGACAACACAACATTACATCCATTTATCAGTTCTGGACGCATCCGGTGGAGGTGGCTGCCTTCCTGCGCTGGCATCGTGCAATGAGCGATGTCAGGGAACGCCCTATACTACTACTCTCGCTATAAAATGTAGATCACAGCGCAATGCAGTTCTAGCTCATCGCACGCTTGCTCCACTCAACCCATTAACGACCCAACAATTTTGGCGCTAAAGCTGCATTTAGCTTTGAACGAAAAACTAGCAGCATCCTTTCAGACTGGCAACGATCTTTACCACACGACATCAATGGGGCAATAGGTCGCGGTGCACCCTCGTTAACTCTACGCGATACACTTGCGAGTCCTAGGGCTACACTACCAATGTAATTATCAAAAGCTCAACAAACCTTCACCACATCTTTCCCCACTACACTGTCTTACGTTGTCAGTCAACTGACGCTATTAAATTCTCAACACTTGCTTTAAATGTGGCAAAAATTCAGAGGTTGGGGATGGTTGACGGTGGCGTTTCAGCGAAACAAGCTTAACTGTGGCCAACATAAGAATTTACTGGAAGAACTCGCTTTATCTATTGTTTTCCAAAAAACCCCTACATAAATCAAGTTGAAGATTTCTAAAAAAAACTTGAAGCTTAAATGTTTCTAAAACTACCATGCTACCCCATGTAAACAACACCAAAACGCAGGTCACAAATTCCTTCCCTAACCTTTTCGCGAAAGACAGACAAGCGAGAAAAAAGAAAATCCTCATTAGACTTCACTAAAAAGACTAGTGAAAATTTCCTCTGGACCCATCACCTCAGCACGCATCACTCACCAGCCTCGTCTCGGAGTGGGTAGCGGCTGCGAGATTTAGTAGCTCTGGGAACGTAGCTGGAGACTACGGGGATGCGAGATGACCTGAGAAAGTGCCACAGAATTATGTAGTTCCAACTCAAAACGCAAAAATTCCGGCGACAAGGTGATGAGAATGCGTTGTAGGTCAAATTAGAGTTAAAGTTATGCTGGCACATGAAGACAGCAAGCGTGTAACATCAGAGTCGATGAAAGATTAATTAAATTATTAGTGTAAACCTTCCTACCCACATGAAATGTGATCCAAAGAGAGCTAAAAAAGGAACCTAACCTTTAAGAGCTTTAATCTTTGAAAGGACCGTTAGAAAATGTGGAACCTACGCACAGGTGTGTTCCCACACACGATTCCCTCTGCATATAAGCATCAAGTTAAAAAGGAAAAAATCAGAGAAAGAGGTATGAAAATGGAAAGAAAGTGGACACGGAAGCTAGAAGTCTCAAAAGCCTAGCTAAAGCCGAGATAACCTAACAGTGTCCCCCTGGCCACGCCAATCCCCATAACATGAGATCGACAAACCTAAATAACCTAACCCTATTGTCTGTGCCCTATGAGGAGAATCGAATAAATATGAAGTTAGAGGGAAGTGAGATGCAATGATTATAATCCAGGATATGAGTAGAGAGTGGACATCAATAATATTCTAATTAGTTTGATTAATATATTTCTAAATTTTCTCAAAAAAAAAAAATTACATTAGAATGTTCAGTATATCATTTTGAAGAACTAATTTGTAGTGCAGAGTTTACAAATTCTGCATTTTAAAATTTATTTTAGCCATCCTAATGTTCCACCCTCACACTTCAAATTTAATAACTGTGAATGTCAATTATTTGAGACGAAAAAATTAGACCATGAATGGTCACAAAGATTCATGACCAGGATGAAATTTGAGCCTATTATATTCTTTGTTCATAGAGAGATTTACAAGATATGAGCCCATAAATCCTTAGAAGTTATTATCAACAGTCAATAGTAAGCTTTTTTGTCTCCAAAGAGCAAGCAACGTCTCTTCCTTTCATTTATTTTGTACAAAAATGTAAATCTCTTCCTTGACTTGGTCTGAACTGCTAAAATTACACTCATCACTCGTGCAATAATTTTTTAAATATATATTTTTAGAATCAAGCTTCAACTTAGGTAGTCACGTTCCCAATATAAGCCGCCAAAGAAAAATCAAAAGAGCAATCTCATTGAATGAACAATACTCACTCGACTTTTTGTTTCTTGAAGACCTGGAGCTCTTGCTCGTCACAAAATCTCTTGATCGCTCGTCTCATCATGAGAGGGTCATCGAGATCAGGCTTGAGATCGCTGTCGTCATTAGCAAGAGACGAGTCCCAAGTCCTCTCGGCCTTGAGCGTTCGACTGCTGCAACTGCCCATATTTAACACGGACTCGCCACTGTTGCCGTCCTCCTTGGCAGAAAAATCCTCTGAAGCTCTTTTCTCATCTCTGCTTGGATCATTAGACCCTGGATTTCGTTTTCTGTGGTGAGTGTAGTCCTCTTCATCAGAGGCTTCGTTGGCAAGACACTTCATTCTTTCTATCCACCTTCTTCGCTTTTTGAGATAATTTGCTTCTTCCACAGACTGCCAGGGCTTCTTAGCAAGAGCCAGGCAGCTGTCGTGACCACACAGGATATCCTTCACTGAAGGCTTACGGCCCACGTACCGACACGGATGACTCAGGAGGCCATGACTGAAGATGGTCGGCACGGCATTGGGCACAAGCCTGAAATGGGAGTTCATTTAATGAATGCATAGCTAAAGAGCCGCCTAATGTACAGACCATTCGGAGCAAATGAAGAAATATGATCCAATTGAAGCGTCAGTAGCGCATTAAAATAACGCAGAACTTGAAAGTTCCACTGAGTGAAAATCAGAAGCGTTTACACACGAGACTCGCCTTACACTTTCTGATTTGAATGAATATGTAAACTAGAACAAAAGTTGGTGATACAATGCCCTAAAAAAAATGAAATGAAAGTTGCAGCCAGAGTCCAAATATAAAACACAATCATTGACTCAAGGTGACACAGAAAAGACCTCATTAATACAGCACCACCACAACTGGCACAATATGCCACAGCCAACCTCACACAACATGACACAGCCACACCTAACACAACACAACACAGCCACAACTCACACAACACAACACAGCCACACCTCACACAACACAACACAGCCACACCTCACGCAACACAACACAGCCACACCTCGCACAACGCTACACAGCCACAGGACCAGAGCTGTCACCTGAGTCTGCCTCGGCGTGCCTGGTAGCAGTTGGGCTGGAAGTGGTCACTACAGAGCGTCATGGCCTTGTGCCAGCAGTGGTAGCCATGCTTGCGGCTCAGGTGCAGCAGGCCAGGGTCCCCAATATTCTCCATCCACGCGCGACACCTGTAAATGTAACACAAAATTGCAAATGTGTCATTCACGAAGTAAGGAAACGGACAGCAAGAAAAACAGTAGACAATGTAAATACTGAGTTCAGTTGTGGCCATAATACTGAGGCCAGTTGTGGCTACAGTATTGAAACTAGTTGTAGTCATGATACTGAGGCGAATTGTGCTCATGATACTGAGGCCAGTTGTGGCTACAATACTGAAGCCAGTGATAGTCACGATACTGAAGCGAGTTGTGCTCATGATACTGAGGCCAGTTGTGGCTACAGTATTGAAGCCAGTTGTGCTCATGATACTGAGAAAGGTTGTGGTCATGATACTGAAGCCAGTTGTGGTCACAATACTAAGGTCAGTTATGGTCATACATAATATCGACAACACTCACAACACTGACAACTGCACTCACAACACTGGCAACTGCATGTACAACACTGACAACTGCACTCACAACACTGGCAACTGCACTCACAAGTCTTCGCTAATGGGGAAGAGGAACAACACGGCATCCTTGTCAGATGAGCAAAAGCTGTCAGCACAGCACTTCCTCTGCATCTCTGCAACACGAATGGTCTATTCACTCATATATAGTTTGTGAACCTCTCACAGTGACATAGATGGAACTGGATTAGAAGTAGTTTTGGCATCAAACAGTACTAAGAAATTGTTGTTGTGAGGCAAGATACTAATTTACAATTGCTGATGCATTGCTAGTCTGTGATAGGACCCTGCTCAAAGAGACAAAAATGAAGAAAAATTGGTGCATATAATTCAGAAAATTTTCAGGTTTGTTGACACACATAAAGGACAGTGATATTTGAAAAAATATCAATACAATTTTTGCTCTACGTATAAATGCTAATGCATTTTCAGTTAGGATAACAGACATCTTTGATGAGCTCAAAATCATCAAAGCAGACACACTAATAAGATGTATCACATACCACAAGATAGTGGAACAATTTGAAAAACGAGAATAAGTTAAAGTAGATTTTCACAAAAAACATCAATGAAAATGGCTATATTTAATGCTCAAAAGTTTTATTTTACTATTGAATTTTTCTTATACAACTCATCCCCAAAAAAAATTCTCTTTCAGCCACAATTACTTTTGCACATAAATTTTTGGTCAAGAGATAATTTCTCTCTTAGGATGTTATTTTGTTGGGTTTATACCTACATTATTTAATTATGTGAATTGTTAATTTTAGTCCACCATAATGGCATCAATCCTTCCCCCTTAATGTATGTTCATGCTCAGCAAGCTCTTCTTGTGCAGAAATTTGTACTTGTTCCACAAAATGCAAAGCCTAAGAAATCCAGTTGAAGCAATGAGAAGACAAAATAACCTTACAAGCTAAAACATCTAGTCACTAGTTTGAGAATGTATGGATTTTCCTGTCATTACATCAAAACATAACTGTGGAAAGTTATCAACCTCATCAAAGCAAAGATGAATCGCTTGTCTCACAAATCTATTTTATTACCTTTCCACAAAGTAAACAGAAGAAAATTCCAAATTAGAAAGTAATAAGCTACATCATTTGAGATCCAAATTGAAAAATTTCACATCAACAACAGCCTTTGCAATATCCAGACCTAATTCCACATTTATCCCTATAGAAACTAAATTGGTATAATCAGTAGGTGTAGCCTTGAGAGAATTCAAGTGGGCAATAAAATTGTTTCCTCCTCACCAGGGATTGATTGAGTAATTATTAGTTAGTTTAAAGCTCTCTATCCACATAAAATATGATCCAAAGAGTGAATACCTTGGATACCTTGGAGATGTTTGGGCCTTCATGCTCGGGCTACACTGGGGTGCCGCCACTTCGTGGAAAAGTGATAAGTGAAGAGAAGAAGGAACCATTCAGTATGGACAGCAGAAAATTCATTTGGAATCTATACAGAAGTGTGTTCCCACACTAGATTCCATATGCATAGAAACAGCAAGTTAGAAAGGAAGAGGAAGAAAAGACAAAGAAGGTATGAAAATTGAAAGATGTAAAGTGGATACAAAAGATAAAAGTCTTAAAAGGGTTATCTATGAGTGAGGTCCCCCAACAGTGCTCCCCTGAGGTCACCAGTCTCCATAGCATAGGGTAGATAAACCTAACTCTATTGCATATCCCATAATCCTGTGAAGAGAAGTCCCCACAAGAAATAAAATTTGCAAAGTTGAGTGTGTGGTGACTCAAACACCTAGTATAGACTACCCATATGCTAAATTTTGCTTTCAGGCTAAGCCAAGTACCACCATAGTGAACTACCAACATAATCAAGTCACAAACAATATCAACTTAGTTCATGGGCACAAACCAATCAGTAGCTTTACTCCTAAACCAGAGAAAAAAAAAAACAGATTAATTTACTGAGTAAGGTTATAACTGATTTCAACACATAAGTCCAGGTTTGGCTCATAATTTTCTTGATAAAACTTCAGTTTCAATAATCAAACCCATTCTCTTATACTGCAGAATTTTATTCAAATCTGCATAGACTCAACTTAAAAGAACCAAAATGCACCAACCATCAAACAAATCTGGTTAATTGCCAACCAGATAGGTACATAGTAGCATAAACTTCTTCTCCCAGTAGACAGGTAAACATATTATGCACAAAAACCTTCAACTATTCTAAATATTTTATACAAGAACTCTACATGGAGGTTCTTCTAAAAACTAATTCTCATAGTGAAAAGGTATGATGCCTCTTCCAACATTTGGTTTCCATCAGCATCACCATCATTTGTCATAAATTCACAAAACAATTCAACATGAGAGGGTGACATTCAAATTAACTCACCTGCTGAAGAAGGGAAGGATTCTTTAGGCAATTTTATCTTCACTTTAGAGCTTGATGGACCAGGTTTGATAAAACCCCGCTTTTTCCTTGACTGAGAGGAAATATGCATGTTAATTAGACTTATTTCACCAAGGTCATGCTGCTGTTTAGCAGCCAAGCGTTGTATACACAAGGCTCGCTCTGCAGCCGAATGAGGTGGTCTGGTGATACCCAGGTCAGCGATGGCAGTCTTGCAGAGCTGCGCGCATTGCAGGCCAAGATCATTTTCAACGCAAAACTCTAATGTGAAAGACGATGGTTTCAGGGGTGTGAGTAATACAGCGGCAACTGTAAAAATTAAACTTCCATTAGGCATTCTATACATAAGTTTTTTAACAAATTTAAATTTGTAAAGTTGACACAATTTTCATATTTAAATTTTTGGTTTCTTAAAGTCACACAAGAATTACAAAAAGTTTCATTGAAATGTTCCTAGCTCCAAAAATTTATTGGGTTGTTTGAAAGTTAGTGCTAATTTTTAGCAGAAAGGAAAATGTCAATAAACATAAGCTATTGCACTTTAAACCCACCACATATGAACCATTTTGTTGCACAAAATATCTCCATCTTTTCTTTAACTTGAAAATACTCTCCCCAGAATTGCGGTGGTTTCATGGCAAAGAATTAATCAGGGTCTCTTTTCAAATCATCCAAGGAATTGAAATTTTGACCATTGAGACTATTTTGCAAAGACCTGAAAAAGTGGAAATCCAAAGGAGCAATTTTTGCTTTTGATGTGGAGGGTAGGACAACACATCCCAACCAAGCTGCAGGAGTTTTTGTTGCATTGCCAAAGAAACGCATGGCCTATCATTTTTCTGATGGAAAATAACACCTTTTCTGCTGTCCAATTTTGTGTCTTTTTTTTTAATATCTGCTTTTAACTTGTCCAGTTGTGAGCAGTATTTCTCAGAATTAATTGTCTAGTTACTTGGGAGAAGTAAATACTACAGAATTTCTTTTCAAACTCATCAGACACAAATTAAAACTTTCTCAGGGTAAAACCCCCCTTTGCGGTTGCTAAGGGAGGCTCACGTTGTTTATTCCAGGATTGTTTTGTCTAAACATTTTGGTAAATAATCCATCTGTTATCTCCTGTAAAAATGACACATTTTCATTCCATTTCTAAAGCAATTCACAAATGGAAATGAGATCCAAAAGGTTCTTTTTACTCAAGCCATGTGATACCCAAACATAGCAATTTGCAAACCCAAGCTGTAACAGGTGCTCATTAATGTCAGATTTTGATAGGTTGAGGCTTTCTGCCAATTCTCAGGTTGTGCAATGTGAGTTATTCTCAATTAGTGACTTGATTTGGTCATCATCTGTGATAGAAAATTTACCTGATTGCTCTTTATCAATAAAACTACCATCTCCAGCTTGAAACTCTACAAACCACTTCCGTACACTTCTTTTGGATTAAGAATCAACTCAGCATACTGCATATATGTTTTGATTGTTTGTGCTGTATTTTTTCTTTCATAGAAATAGAAAAGCTTGATGTCAATGAGTATGAGTAGTATGAGTAGTAGTAGTGAAAGCAGCGCTT
>VOMN01069338.1:0-18362 GCA_014899125.1 Orchestia grillus | reverse complement strand
GGACCCGGGAGGGGGGAGAGAAGGGGGTACATGAATTGAGGAGAACTGTACAGCTGGGTGAGTGAGTTGTGAATATTCTAGAGCGATGACGCTGGGTAGAACAATGAAATGTGACTGCTTCGCAGTGCCTCCCTAGGAACAAGGAATTTTCTGTGCACAACCGCTAGTAATGTCCTTAGCTTGGAATTTTATTTAATTTTATTTTTTGAATTAAAATTGTCTCTCGAAAAATTACCAGCCAACTGCAAAGTAGATGGCTGATTTGGGTGCCCGTCGGTGCTGTCTCAAAACAAAAATCCTGAATATTGTCTTCATTTCTAATTAGTTATCAAGTGCCGAAATAAATGTTGCAGGCCCATTTCATTTTTTTCAGCTCAGCCCAATTTGAGATGAGGACAATGACATGAAAGTGCTTGGTAACTGTGATAAAAAATCGTCATCAGATATGAGGCCCTGAGAGCCATTCAGGAACATACGGTACCAAGCGCCGCTTTTTAAAACCGTCAGAAAACGGCTTCAAAGTTTGGCCAATTTGAAATCCGTAGGTCTCAGCAACTAACAGAGGTATTCCGTTATGTTTTTTCTTCTTTAAATGACACACTCTACAGACAAAGGCAGGTTAGGGGATAACAGGGGGGATTACAAGGGTATATATAACTCGTTTTCGCTCTACATGGCTCCTACTCCCGTGTGATTGGGGGGCCTTTTGTTGAAACAGCTGCATGAGATCGCTCGAGACAGCCTCTGGATGAAATTACGCTTCATAGTTCACTCATGTCATCTGCGCATGCAATGGCGAGTTAGTTGGTTGCATTGTTGACACGTTTGTCGCGACGTGCAAAAAGTGTTCGTACATGCATAACTTTCCAAAAGTGAGATGTGTTTGTAAAAGGTGAGCTCCTATAAAAACACACTTTTTTAAAACTCCTATTCGGGTGATAAATTCTATAATACAACGCGTTGAGCCTGTAAGGAAAAATCTTGAACCTGTTGCCAGCACTGCAAGCCCACCACATCGGCAGCCGCGGGCAAAATGTCAAATAAGCTTTAAAAATTCTGCAACTGGCCAGAACCTTTTTGGGAGCCAACTGTGACAACGGCTTGTCCTGTGATGATCGTCAAATTCACTATACTTCCCCAAAGAGCATCAATGCCCCGTCTAAGTTGCCTCAGCTGGAACGCAAGTCAGTCGAGGGCATTAGGGTGTCATAGTGATGCCCAACTCTGCAATCTGAGTGCTCAAAAAGTTCAAGTTCTGAGAAGTTGTGACTAGTGTTTATCGTATGGTGATAATCTACTCAATATGGATAGTTACATCTTAGATAATTATCCCTGTTGCTTTGAAAATGTTCCAAGTCTTTCACTCTTCTCACGAAACAAGGGCACAGCTCCGGCAAAATTTCAAATTTAACACGCAAATTGAATTTCAAACAAGACAACCTTGAGTCAGCCTCGCGAGAGAAAGTGAGGCCTTGTTTATTGTACCGAGTCAAATTATTGATCTCCCATGATGACCTTTCTCGCATCGCCCTCAACCCATGTCTCCATTACTCACAATACTCGTTATCCACCTCCTCTATCCCTAGGAGCCTTTATCCATTAAATCCATAATGTGTCCCTAGCCAGCGAGGGACCGAGTTTTGCCTGGGACTCGCCCTGGGCTCCCTCCTACCCTCCCCTTCCTCCTCATTCCCTCAGAGGGAGGGGGACCTGCATTGCTGGGAAGGGAGATGGGGACGCGTGTGGCATGCTTCAGAAATACATATTTTAACCCTGGAAGGATGAAATCACTTCTTGAATGGACGGAATGTTACGTAAACAGTCGTTCAGAGTTTGTTCATGTTCTTGCGTGCATCTTCATCCTAAATAGTTTTGAACCAAAGGGTGGGAGTTTAAGACTCTTCTGTATTTATTAATTCCATCATTCCCATAGTAGAGGACCGGAGGCCATAGGCGTGAACACTCATTCTAGTGCTACAGCTACTGATGTTTAGCAGTTTATAACAGTGTGTAGCAGTTTATAACAAATCTTATATTAGTGTATAACAGTTTATAACAAATCTTATAACAGTGTATAAAAGTTTATAACATTGTATGACAGTTTTAAAAGAGCTTGTAACATATTCCGAAAGTCCTAGAAGGTCAAAAAGCTTCACTACACTGATGCTGTAATCATGGAACCTCAATTTCAGCGTGAGTCGGACAAAGTCTTGGATAGCAGCCATAGAACGGCCTTCCCGCTCGTTCCTCTCGTTATGTTCTGTTTCCTTCTACTGAGGTGCACGTTCGAGCCTGTCCTTTACTGAACTTCGTAGACAAGCCTTCGGGGGTTGTTTTTTTCAAACCCATTTTCCTCCTTTCAATTGTCACGCCATCTTCGCTATCACATCTTCGTCTGTTTTTCCTCTTCATTCTTAACTTGCTGTTTTTATACGTAGGGGATCCGGTGTAGAAACACGCCTTGGGCATAGATTCACTCTTCTCTGAAGTCCATACTAAATAGTCCCTTATTTTGCGGTGCAACGTAGTCGGAGCCATTGATGGCGGCAATCTACACCACTACCATTGAACACCGTGTGTTGCTTCTCGGAAATTGAGCTTCTCGTTCGGAAATAAAATTTTTGAGCTCCGTAGTAATTCAAATTTTACATACGAATAAAGCCGTATGTAAGTTACAATTCGTCATGTAGGTCAGTCTGATTGTTTTGTTCCCGTTGGTCTCGCGGTTGGTTGAAAACTTGAAGCATGGACCTTTAATATAATGAGATTAAAAATAAATACTCTTATTTTACAATATTCAAAATTAATGCTTTATTCTCATAATATAAATATTTACCCAAATATCACCGCATTTAAATTACATATTTATATGTTGTAATGTTCATATTCTAAAACCGTACGTCATGAATTTTGATACTTTATTTCCAAATGTAATAAACTAGGATATAATTGCCCGTAGAGTTTAATACATATTTTGAAGGGAAATACCTGTTATTTTAAAATGCAAAACTTTGTCCCATTACCCAGTTCAGGATTGATGTCCGAGACAATTTCTACAGGGACCTTTTGTGAACACTGTTCCTGTTCTCTCAAAGATGCTGTCGATCTGTCTTGCTTACGCAATTGTGCCTTCAATAGAAAGGGTTTTTCTGAAAAATATTACTTTGGAATATTAACAATTTACTTAACATTAAAACAATTTCAGCTCACTTAATCTCGTTAAGCGCACGCTTCATTCAGTACGTTTTATTCGTGATGCTTTTCTTTTACCACAAAGGCTCAATATTTGGCTAATACTTGATATTCTAGAGGGAGGGATGCAGTTTTGTGGGGCACTCAGGGCATGCTGAAGCCTGAAGCTTTTTTCTGAAGTCGAATAAAAACAGTGAAATTTGCGTACAAATCCCTGAATGGAAAAAGTCATTCAACGGCTTACAAAGTCCTTTGAACGTGTTGTGCATGTTGACATCTTTTGAATGAGGTTTTCAGGGTCAACTAACACGCTGAATAATTGTCGCAAGATGAGGAGCTTCCGAACATTTTCTCGTGTTTCCTAAAATTACTATTGGTTTCTAGATTTTCCTGAAGCATCTTGAGGTTTTGTAGAGTCATAAAGAAGTTTTTCAGAACTGTTTAGCATTTCCAAATGTTGCCTAAAGTTTCATTGAGTGTTCGTGGATTTTATATAATTTTAGTGTTTAATAAGATATTCCTAAAGTCCTAGAGGCTCATACAGTTTCTGGACACTGATCTTGAGAGTCGTGGAGTTTCTGAGACAAGGAAGAACTAGCTACATCTGCTTGTCCTGTGACTGGCAACTGGGTACAACTATGTGCCCACTGTGTCACGTCCAGCTGTGACTGCCAACTGACAGCTGTGTGTCACGTCCAGCAGTGACTGCCAACTGACAGCTGTGTGTCACGTCCAGCTGTGACTGCCAACTGACAGCTGTGTGCCACGTCCAGCTGTGACTGTCAACTGACAGCAGAGTGTCATATCCCTCAGGGATCTGAATCGCAAGTTTGAATTTGTAGTGCTTCACTCTCACGAAAACGTGACGGCAAATATCAAAAATGTACAATTGTGTATTCTTCTGTCTTTAAAGTACTATTTGAAGTACTCGGACTAACCCTACCTACGCTCACGCAATGCTTCAGAGACGTGCATGTTACGCTTGGAGCCCTGAGGTGTCCACCAATAAACTAGTACGAGCGACGTACTCTCACCCCCTGTCGAGGCCGCCTTCTCCTGCTGGCGGCACCAGGCCGAACTGGGATAAGGGATTCATTTCAGTGGACTATTTGATCGCAATATGAAGCCTTCATTAGCTTGGTAAAGAAAAACTTGGTAAATTCCTAATTTATCAAGCAAAAGTCATACGTTCACAACGATGTAAAAACCGCTCATATTCGTAGCATTAGGGAGCTTGATGAATTTTTCTTGTGTTTTTTCTCGATTATGCCGGATCGTCAGTGCCTGCCAGCGCTCACCTGGATATACGGTTAGTTTGTTGCTTAAAATTTTGCTTTTTAAAATACGATTATCTGTAATTATTCTTAAATGATAATATGTAAAATAGTCTGCTTATTTGAAATGAGGCGATTTATTAAAAAGTTGACTCAAGGGATGTCGAAGTATTAACAAAGGAAAAAGCATTAATACTACAAAAATTTCATGTCATTTGTTTCGTGGACGCAATTTCGTATTAAAAATTTCCAAAATATTCATCTGGATATGTTCAAGCGAATCTAGTTCAGCTTGTTGAACAAACAGCAGCAGCATTAATTAATATATTAATTGTTCAAACAGTGGATTTAATTTTTCATAGATAATTCCACTTCGATATACCCAATTAATTTTTACCATTAACAATTTTTAACAATTTATTGTCCCAATAAATGGCCAAAATATAGAAAGTTAACAACCTCATTTCATATTACGACCTAGTTTTCGAATAGGTTCAAGACTTTCAGGCACGCATGCCATTTGTTCATGTTCTTCCTGATATAACTTAAAAAAAAAGACTGAAGTCCCTGAACTTAAAATTACTACGCTCTAGTATGTGCCACGAGAGGTAGGTCACACGCCTCAAGCTCATGTCCATCCATGTATGCAATCGTGTCCATATATTACACTCATGTATCAAATATTCATTCATGTCCATATATTCATGTCCATGTACCGATGTCCAAATAATCAATCATATCAATATACTCCCGTCAGTATGTTCAATTACATCTAAAATATGATGTTAATGTATTCACGTCCATATAATCAATCAAACCAAACATCGATGTACGTCAGTACGTCAGTTCAGTGCTGCAGCAGTAGTAGCAGCGTGTGAGGGTTCACGTGGCTGTGCGATGCAGTGCAGAGTACAGATGAGCTCGCCGTCATGATGTGTCACTTCAGCATAATTCGAGAGTGATGTATAAGTCAGAGTTATATACCTCAGAGTACAACTTAATCTACCTAACGTCTGCAAGTGAGGCCATACTTAGCTGAAAACTTCAATTTGTAGAATATTTCTGGCAAAATTACAGTCTGTACCTAGTTTTTGCAGTAGTCGTTCTGTTTATTCAACTTTTTACATTTTTCTCAGTTGATGCGTAAAATGAGCGGTCTACCAGAGTACGTTAAATTTTCGAACGAAACACCGTAGACTTATGCGAGTTTCATCACGATCGGTTCGCTTATTTGTGTCGCACAGTCACGCGACTCACGAGACTGGATCGTAATCGCTTACGTCGGTTGTAGTGGCAAGTGCATGACTCATTCAGGGGAGACAGAACGTCTGAAATTGTTATCCCAACATAGGAGCGGCATTCATGTAGTGCCGAGTGACCCGTGATTATCCAGTACTCATGCCTAAGCCTGTTGAGAAGTTAATTTTAATTATGATTTATTGGAAATTTTCCCTATCAGCTACCAGGACTCTCATGATCAACGAGATCCGTGCAATTAGATTATCATCCGCTGCATCATTCCTGCATTGAAATTAACTATTAACCTTAAATAGAATCAATTAAATTGCATCACTCCCGTGTTAAAATAAACGAGCTGCATTACATCACATTACCATTGAATAAATGAGTCTCACACCTAAGTGGTCTACATTCATCACTTTAGATAGATACTAAACTATGAGGGAAGTGATTTTCCCAAACATACATCCGAAATGACAAAAAAATAATTGCGTGAACGTGCACATGACAGACAGGCGTATGCTCACGGTCTCGTCTACCAAGGCAGACCTCACGCGGCTGGCAGCAGCTGTAATAATGAAGTCAACTATTAAAAGCGGCAAAATCAGGACAGATGGCCAGAGTACGTTTGGAGAAGAAACTTAGCGGTCAGGAAGCCCCAACGGCACTTACAAATTTTTACATCACTGGCCCACAGAAGTCCTTCCTGCCTCTGCTTGCTAACTCGGCAGTCCGCACTGAGCCAGCGAACCGAAAAGTGATGGAATAGAATATTCTACATGACTGAACAGTATTTATGTCAATAGAAAAAGTGCAAATTCACCGTTATCACTTGTTTCTTCACCATCACCACCACAGGACGGCTGTCCCAGCACCGAATTTATGAAAGGCCGGAGAAAATGGCGGCAACAGCGGGGGGCAGTACCCCCCACTGCCTCCACAGGGGGCAGCGCGGAAGCAGGGGGAAGAGGGAGAGGGGCTGTGGCACGACCGACTTCGATGCGTGCCCCCTCCCCCTTGCAGAGTTGCTTGTTGGGGAGGAGATGGGGGCTTCCTACCCACCTTTCCGTGGTTGTACGTCACAGCACTTACAGGCACAAATTACCAGGCAAATATCGCAAACAAGGCATCAAGGACTGATGTTAATATCACGAGATCATTGCGTAATGTGAGTTAGAGAGCGGACTCGAGAGAGTGCTGAGTTTGGGGTGTGTTTGTCTACAACGCACAGCCCAGAGCCCTTGTACTTGTGCTTGTGTACATGTGTATTGTTACTTGTGCATGTGTACATATGTATTGCACTTGTGCATGTGTACATACATGTGTATTGTACTTGTGCATGTGTACATGTGTATTGCACTTGTGCATGTGTACATATGTATTGTACTTGTGCATGTGTACATATGTATTGTACTTGTCGATGTGTACATATATATTGTACTTGTGCATGTGTACATATGTATTGTACTTGTGGCACCCTCAGGTAAATAAATCGTAGGTGGCATTATTGTAAAGTGGATACCATCATCAGATAAATGGAATACAGGAGGCGCCATCTGCACTATCAACTAGACAAACTGTAGGGAGCACTGTTGAATAAATAAATGTAAGGGATATCATAAGAAAAAATAAAATGTATGTAAGGGGCAGCATTGTATCAGTCAAATCTAGATACAATCACTAAGTTAGTTCAATGTAGAGAATCACTAATTGATATATAAAGTATGAATTGCATTGTCGGGTGCACAAATTTTACACTCCCGACCGTTTAAATAAATTGTAAATGGCACCATTCAATAAAATGTAGATGACACCGAAATTAAATAAATCAATGGGGAAATATTAAATGGAGGTCATCATCTGGCATTTAAAATGTCCTTTATTGCATTAAAAGGTAGATAGAAATTCTCCATTGTGGGTAACAACAGTCTACCGCGTAAATATGCTCATTGAAATACGGGGAGGACATAGTATTTGATGGAAAATACAGTTCGAAATATTATCAACATAAGCGACGAAATGTTTGACGCTGATCTGCTTCACTGTTACATGTCTGGCAAGAGTGGGGGAACTAAAGATTATAGGCACTACTACGGCCCTGTAACTCCTGTTTCGATGACTGGATAATTATTTCTGTGAACGACTTGTCGATAATATTTATGAGTAACTATTCTTGGCAATAACTGGGAAATGAAGGCAGAAGAAGGGATGATGCGTAAGGTGTGAAACACAATTTTATTGACAAGCTGCAATAAATAATTATTTTTGAAAACATATTCCCTTCTAATTTCAATGAAGTTACTTTCTCTCGGTTATTTTTTAGGTCCGTCCGCATTATTCCTCGATGTTTCACACAGTGACGAATTTATTCAATAGAACTTTTCTTCGCACCGGGGTGCAGAAATGGCAGAAAATATGTTTCTCACACCACAGTCTCGTACCAGACTCCCCTGGTGTTGTGTGGCCGTGTCTGGTGTTGTGTGGCCGTGCCTGGTGTTGTGTGGCCGTGCCTGGTGTTNGGTGTTGTGTGGCCGGGACTGGTGTTGTGTGGCCGTGACTGGTGTTGTGTGGCCGGGACTGGTGTTGTGTGGCCGTGCCTGGTGTTGTGTGCCGTGCCTGGTGTTGTGTGTAGCTTTGTGATGAGAGTGGGAAGTGGCGAGAGAAGTGAAGGACAAATTGATTGGCACATAGAAAATTCGATTGAAGGGGAAGACTGTCGCATAAAGTGAGGGAGAAAAGTGTACGTTACAAATATTAAATTGGGAGTAAAGGGAGTAAGATAGAATGACAGCTAAAAAATTGAAATTTTAGAAAGGAAAAATTGAAGGAAAAAGAATCTATGCAGGGAAATGACTTAAAGCGGGAAAGAAATGGAAATGGCGTCATTGAAAGAAAAAGCTGAAAGACAAGAGGAGAGGAAAAATTGAATTAAGAAGCAAAACAAACAACGCACTCACACCAGCTTGCCCTTGCTCCATCAAACGTGCGACTGTAAAGTTCCTGCCGGGGCCTGTGGCAAGGGACCAGGCCCCCGGGGCCGTCAAAAATGTTTACTAGCCCCCGCATATTATCAACTGGCTTAGGTGTCTGATACTCTTTCGTCATCATTGCAGAGCTTTATCTGCAACGGCTCCCATTATTTAGTTATAGAGAGATTCTGATTGAATGTGCAAGCGCGTTTGTTCTGTACTCGTATATCTGAAATTATTGCGAATTACTGAAAATTGCTCCGTATTTTCGTTCATTGCTGCAAAATTGCCTCAGTCTGAACTGAAACTGAAGGCGCCATCGAGCAAATCCATTGTAATCGGCACCATTAACAGACATGGCAAAATTGAGGCAGTCCGCCATTCGAGTTGTAAAAACTCTGGAGTGTGAGTGTTTGAGTGGCGTGGCCGTTTTATTTGGAAGGCTGATGATCAGCAGGACCTGTTGCGAGGCAAATGAACTTAGAGGCGTTGATAAAATCACCGTGACGTCTTCTTGAGAGGGCATAAGAAAATAAAGTGTTTAGTGTGAGACAAAAAGCTTCAAGATTGTCATTCTGGTTTGCATGTCTCTCGTGATGATCGCACTAGACTTATTTAAAATCAGATTTAAAAGTTAGGCATAACCTTCCAGCGTAAAAATATAACATTTTCGAAAATTGTTTTAGAACACGGCTTGAAATACGGTTTCAAGGGGGCACGATTTCAAATTGCTGACAATGGCAGGTAGATATCCAGTGAATCAATTTGAATAAAATGAATGGAAACTGAAATTGGACCACCTAATAACCCTGGAAGTTCTTCCGCGCAAATTAACGATACTTTTACGAGAAATGTCTCAGGAGGGCATGGCGTCCTGATTCTGGCAGGCATTTTGAAATGTGTACGTCAACGGGGTTCATTCTTTGATGCTCAACCGCTGTAGTTTACTCCGGCATGAATATTACCATGTTCCCACTCATACTGACATAGCAGCGAGCTGTGATCTCCCAGCTGCGACTCCATGGATTTACATAAGGCGGAACTCCAACGCTTGCGTCTGAAATCCATGTCGACCTTTAGAAATCGGCGACTCCGTCGCTGTGCAGCGACAAAATGCCTTCCTGTCCGAGCTCCTGAGCCTCGAATGTGGTCCGGGCAAAGCAAAGAGCTCTGCCGTGTGTTGGTTTGCGTGTGTGTGTTTGTGTGTGTGTGCAGCTTAGAGAGCCACCTGCAGTGCTGGTGCGTTGGGGGGAGNAGAGGATAGGGGAGAAAGAAGGGAAGGGGTAAGATCTGATCACAAGTATAAGGAGAGTGGAGGACAAATAGAATGAGTGAAGAGAGAATAGGATGAAAAGATGAAGAGCGTTACATGGCTGAAAGAAGTAAGGGCTTAAATGAAGATGTTAAAAATGTTGAAAAGGAGAATAAAGCGACCTTGATACTATAACATTTAGGAAAATTGAAATTTTAGGGATGAAGGCAATAAAAGCAAGATAATTTTCTCAAGGAAAGTGATTTAGAGAATGATGAAAAAGGAATGACGAAAGACAAACGGAGAGGAGTAAATGAAATAATGAAAATGAAGTGAAGGGAAAATGAGTACTTAGACATTAGAAGCGATAAGAGATGAAAGGCGGAGAAGCAGAAGGGGAGATAAGGAGGGAGGAAGAAATGATGGCTGGGAAGGGGAGAGAGAAGAAGATAAACAACCGACGAGGGAGAGACAGGACTGAAACACACGCAATATCTATATACCAGGAAATTTTGATTATAAAAAAAATAAGTAACTAAGAAGATGAAAGAAATGTAATGCTGTATGAAAAGAAAAACCTGAATACAAATGTAGAAAATGAGTCAAAAAGTGGAACGAACGTTATCAAGACTCTTTGAAATGAGCATTTGTACCGAACTCATACGTACGAGCAGAATGAACGAATGTTTGGAGAACACGGTAGAAGAGACGGAGAGATTAGATAAAAAAGAGCTATGTAGATTGTGGAATGAAAAGATTGCTGGGAACGAAAAACAATAAAGAAAATTCAAGAATAAAAGTGAAGGCAGATAAGGTGTATGGATAAAAAAAAGTAGCATCAGAAAAATACGAAAAGAAGCCAGTAAAGAAAAAACTTCGTAATCACCTTCAGTTAAAAATATTGATGAAAAACAGGTTGTGAATTGGTGAAAATATTTAAGGAGAAACATTCAGTGAATAAAGTACCTCAGAAACATTTTTCCTTGGGCAAGGTACTTATGAAAAATAACTAGTCGCTAAGTGAGGTCCTTAAAGGAAATTTCAGCATTAAAATTGTACCAGAAATACACAGCTATGCGCGACTTGCGACGGCGGAAAACGGTCACTCTCCAAACAGCTAAAACAAAAACTAAACAACGGAGATGTCGAGGAAGAGCGATGTTTAGAACGTGGGGGAGAAGCTGCAGCGTAAAGGGGAAAAGTCAATTCCCCTTGGGGATTATACGAAAGATTTTAAAGCCAATGAGGAATTGAATTGGAGACAAGTTGNTGCGGACGGGCTCAATTAGCGAATTGTGCTCATGCGTCGTTCGCTTTTATGCCGACCACCGCAGCGGGGCATTTTGACCCCAGTCCTCGCGATTGAATTTCCGCAAATCTTTGCTCACAATTATTTCGATTAAACTTGTGTGGGGAGTGTGGGGAAGATTTGAAGGCATTCATTGTCGCGTTCAGTGTTCAGAGGCAGTTGAGTTCTGGTTTACTGCACGCAAAGATGCGCCTCAAGTGTGTATCGAGAAACGCTATCTAAATTTAAGGAATTTCTGTTGCTGTTGTTTTACGGTTTTTGTTTCCACGAGGTACAATCTGCATCAAATTTATTCGTAAAAGCTTTTTATCAAATTTACTTTGCGTTTTTTTTTTAGAGCAGCGCACTCTAGATTTGCACGCACCGTTTTTTATAAGGGGGTTTAACACACAGTTCCTCACATTAAAATTAATCAATTTTATTCAGAGGGATACCAACAACATGCGAATTTTAGATTCGCATGAGTATGCCACTATTCCTTTAATCGTACTTAGAGTAACTCACACCAGACTTCCACTTCAGTATGACATGTGAATGTTTTCATCGTATCTATGATACCTCCCACTACGCTTGTGTGGATCAGAAGTTGCAGCGAAGAAACTTCCGACTGCAATCTTAGGATTTCAAAATTTTTTGAGCTTTCATGGGTGTCCCGGTTGATAAGTCATTGAGAATTGCTGGTTATAAACGCCCGAGGCAGCTTACGACCAGCTCGTTCACTCCGTAATGGAATTCGAGTAGCCTTTAGATTCATTACTCGATCAGAATGATGAGGAAAAGGGCAAAAAAGTGTGCTTTGTTACTAGAAACTA
Source organism: Orchestia grillus (assembly GCA_014899125.1). Lineage (NCBI taxonomy): Eukaryota > Metazoa > Arthropoda > Malacostraca > Amphipoda > Talitridae > Orchestia > Orchestia grillus. The sequence goes on along the minus strand of VOMN01069338.1, from coordinate 6,315 downwards.
GAAATGCGCTTATCACTATGTTGAATTTACAACTAAAAAAAGCCTTTTATCAATGGCATTGAACTAAATTTCCACGTCAGCCTTGGATTTTAGGAAATTTTTGATTTAAGATGTTTTCGAAAGAAGCAATATTAGGGCAAAATAATTAATTTTTAACGCTACATGGCACATTTTAAAATTTTTTTTTCAAAAGCATCAAGTCCTTAGGTGTGCTGAATGTATTTTTCAGTTATAAATTCCTGTAGAAATGTTCACTTTTAATTATTATTAGTTCGACTAACTACTCTAATAATTGCTGAACAATTATCCCAAATATTTACTACGAGAAATAGGTTTTTACTGAATGTTACATGAAAGCAACACTGTGCTGCCCACTGTCATAAGTTAAAGGAAATGTAAAGAGAATCCCTAATTTGACTACCTATTTCAACGAAACAAGTCTTCTCTTCGGCGAATTTGAGGCTACCATGTTTACTTCAGTCAGAAATCATAGGAATCAACAGAAGTGTTCTGCATGGTGCGTAGTATTATTTTCCCTGTGGCACATGCGTAAATATTTCCTCATGTGTAATATTACATACATAACGTAAACATTTTCTTAATATTTCTTGATGTTTTTACAACAATATTCTAATGTTTCTACAACATTATTCTAATATTTTTAATGTTTAAGATAATGTTTCGTTAAATTCAACCCCAAACATTAAAACGTTAAATTCGAAACATCATCATAATGTTCATAAATGCACAAGAAATGTTACACAGCCCTACTCCTGTCCCGCTAAGCAGAGGGCTGACGCGGTGCCGGTGCAGTAACTCTCGGCCACTTCTGTGGCACGGAAATGTCATCCATCTCAGAGGGAACGGTCTTTTCAAAGGGTCCTGTATCCATGAAACGATCATCTCACGCTCGTCCAGCAGAGAATAAATCCAAGCAGCCTTGACACACAACGAGTTCAATTTGTTCTCCTCGAATAAATATTTCTTGGGACTTTTTTCGAGTATCTGTGAAGGTATTTTTTCTAATATTTACGAGACGTTTCTCGTTTTAGAAAGAAATCTTTCACGTGAATCACGACGACACCATCTTTTGTGGGTGGGCTTTGTGTTCTTGGAGGTGTAGGGAGTACAATCTGCATGAAAAACAGGGGGGGGTGGGGGTGAAACGGGTAGATGTAGCAGGCGGGAGTTGTTATGATCGAATTCGTGTACATAAGTGAAATGACTGACATTACTGATTCTAAAACAGAAATTAGGCAAACTGTTACCAGAAATTGAATAGCCAGGGCTCTAAGTTTGCTAGCACAACTTCAGGTCTGTCTTTATATGTAACTTTGGGATGAGTAAAAAAAGAGTAAATAGTAACGTCAAGCGTTCAAAATCGGTGAAAGTGTGGTATTTTGTAATTTCCAAACTCCAAAATCATTCAATAGGTGCGCAACATAAAGGTTATTTTTCTGACAATGCACCAATTTATCAACGTTCAGCCAGAGTTGATGAATTTCCATTCTGTGTGATCATTTTCAATTGATGCGTTCCCTGAAAGTTCATTCCCTGGAAACGGGAACGAGGAGCAAACTCGAGGCCTGTGAGTAGTTTATCGTAAAATCAAGCCACTGCGTTCACAGCACCAACCTCACCTACCCCACGTGGACGGCTGTCTCACATGTTTCATCCTCTCAATCGATTCCAATTTTCGCGTAAAATGCCCCCAGATTCTCCATAAACTGCGCGCTCTTTCAGGGCCCGCGACTCCGCCTTGTACGTAAACGTGCACTCTAGTGCACGTGGTTACGTACGTCTCTGCTCTTGCATGCGCACGTGCATGTTGCTGCTCGATCACGCGCTGATGGACACGGACATAAGCTTTGTTGGTATCATAAGCCGAATCGAGCAAAGGAACCACGCAGCGAATACGTGGTTTGTTGTTGAAATTTGTCAGATACGTTTTAACTCACCGCATTTTTATAGTTGCACGAGTGCGAGGAATTAGTAGAACGGGTTTAATTAAGACAAAAATTGATCTATGGAAACCAAAATCACAAGTGTTTATCACACGTTCAAAATCTACACATTCTTGCATCGTATATGTTTGATTTTTTAGCAAGGAAATTTGTACTATAGTTTTCAGTGAACGACTTTTTAAAAAGATCTGAATTTTCGACCATTTTTGGGACAAAACTCCTATCAACAGTTGAATAACTTTTATATGTCTTGAATGAACCTGTCACTTGAACTTTATCTTCGAGAGGGACACAGGAGACTGGCCAGGGCACTCCATAACGTCTGCTCCATCATCGACAAACCCAGTCTCCAGAGCGGTGTGTATCGAGTCGTCGTCCCGTTGGAGTAAGGAACGGCTTATACTTTTCAATAACTTGGTGCGATTAAGATGATTTTCTTTAAAATTTTTGTGTTATAGGAAATATTAATTCATCCTTAGGTTATTTCAATATGACTTCTGGGTAGAACCCCAACCCCCAATGCTCCAAAAGAGATAGATGAGGCACTGTAAACAGGGCATGTTCCAAGGCCTTTTAATCAAACCTAGAATTACTACATTGGTTTAGTTTAAATGAAGATTCACAGGATAAAAAGATGCAACGAAATTTTTTAATCCATCTAAAAAATTGAATTAATTTCACATGATTTTTTCAGCATTTCCCATATCATTCATTATTTCTATTTACTTTTTGTATCAATCGACACTCACAATAAGTTGGTTAGTGTTTTAAAGGTAGACTACCAGCAACTGATTTCCGGGAAACGGAAGCGATTGAAGGCTTATTCATTTTATTTTAACTATAAATTCATTTTGCTACAAAAAGACCTTGTCGTACTGTAAGCTGCCAGCTCTGTCTGGAGCTGAGGACAACGAATTGGTTCCGTTTGATGAATCAAAACTACTTGAAAAAAACAAATTAATTTTATGACATTTGAGTTCGTCTAATTTTTCCGCGAGCAAAACCGATTTGCAACTCAATGCCTTGTACTCGGTCAGATACATGTATCCAAATCAGGAAATACAGAAAAAAGAATCCTCAACTGCACTGAAAATATTGTGTTCTACAAACTCACTCACACGCCACATCTGTGTTTCCACATCTCCCCTGACAGCGCTAAGTCTTCGGTGTTGTTACATCTCCCCTGACAGCGCTAAGTCTACGGTGTTGTTACATCACCCGTGGCCGTCCTAAGTCTTCGGTGTTGTTACATCTCACCTGACAGCACTAAGTCTTCGGTGTTGTTACATCTAACCTGACAGCGCTAAGTCTTCGGTGTTGTTACATCTCACCTGACAGCACTAAGTCTACGGTGTTGTCACATCTCACCTGACAGCGCTAAGTCTACGGTGTTCTTACGCCTCACCTGATACCCCAAAAAATATAATTCTTTGTGAACCTTTTGGTCACCCCATTAAAATTTTACCGAAACTTTTTATTTGAGTCTCGCACAGGAAGTACGCTATTCTAGCCACACCTCCGCAGAGCCGGCGGCGTCTCGACGTGTACCCGCGGACCAGGCGGCGCTGCGTCGCTGCCTGAACAATTGACAGCGGGACGAAGTAGAGCGCGTCATGCGCCGGACGGCACTCGCGATGTTCCGGGCTCGGGCGGAACGCCATCCGCATAGTAAATACTGCGGATGCTCGGCGTCTCAGTTCAACATTCATGGGTTTGTTTTACTACTTCCAGTGGGTCGTAAATAGTAAATACTGCGAGGTAGGAGTTTTTTTTTCTCAGCATTTGCTGGTTGGCGATTTGAAGCGTCGTGCTGCGCAGGCGCATGGCTGATGCAAGAGACACTGGTGCCTTTAGTTTCTCAGGATTGTAACAAAAATGAATTTGGAGAATTTTTTTAGTATAAAAAAGTAATTAAAGGAAGTCCAATATATCTTTGTAGCACTTGGTGCTTCCTTAATCATTTGTGCAGACCTGACCAGTAATATATGTATTCTTTGGGAGCTTTACAACTCATACTTACAGATGTCGAAGCAGTTCGTATCTAGGACGCTTGGGCCGAATCACGGGATAATAATCTGTCTAATTTTTCCGTAATATTCAAATTTTATTCCCTTGAAGAATTTGTAATAATCTTGTCAGAGCAGCTGTTATAATTATAATATAACTTTGTACACATATATTCAAATTATTTTTCAGTAAATAACTGCCTATCGACAAAACTATCTTTCAAAAACGTTACAGTTTTTTGTAATGATTGTAATGACTGCCGTCTCCAGAGCCCGCTCTCGTATAAATACGCTAATGAATTTAAATAAGATTAGTTACTGCGACGCATTGGTGGCACGAGGATGGGTGGAATAAAATGGGGATATTTATAAACTCTTGCCATTTCTTCACTGGCACAAACATGATACACACACGCAAATATTACGGTTGACTTTCACTAAATTTGCGCAACGATGCAAGCAAGGAACTGTTATTCGCTTCTCTCAATAGTCTCGGCAGCCACTCTAACTGCTGAGGATACTGGGTCTAACTGCTGTCAGTTATTTAGTTTAACTGCTGAGGATACAGAGTATAACTGTTGTCAGTTGTTTAGTCTATCTGATGAGGATACTGAGTCTAACTGCTGTCAGCTGCCCAGTCTAACTGCTGAGGATACTGAGTCTAACTGCTGTCAGCTGCCCAGTCTAACTGCGGGATCCTCGTTAGTTAAAACTGTCATTTAGTTAAACATTTTTTACGTTATTTGAAACATTATTCCATTCGCTAAAAAACTGCAAATTTTCTTACTCCTCTCCGCTCAACAAGCGCGTATCTGTTTCCCGCCTCCTCACGAACGCATAAGACACGAACAAGCGCTCCCGGAATTTCTTCTCATTAACGCCCAGTTGCCGCGTCACGTTGGCTTCATTTTGTTGAGGGTGCGCTGTTGTCACGCGGATAATGAATACATAACGTAGACGTGTATTTTGTTGTATGCGACACACGTGAGCGGTAAATTCTAGCTTAATTTTTTCAGAAATATGATCGTGTTCGGCACGCACGCTGTTGACTTTTATATTTTGTTGTTTACTTCAGAGGTAATTAGGGTTCTTAATTCGCTCATAATTATAATCGATAAAAACTCAGTTTAATCTCGTAGCTCAAAGAAATTAATTGTGCACTTCGCTCGCATGCTGAGCTCAAATTTTCATCCCAAAGATAAAATTCGGAAAGAAATTCGGAAGAAATTGATCGTTTAACCGATCATTTTGCAAATAAATGGAAATCAAAAATTTTGTAATCCTCCATTAGTTACATGCCTAAGTGTAGTCACATATGCTTTATATTCATGATTGTATTCATCAGAGTAGTATTGGATAGGAGCTGAATTGATGAATTGGACATAAGCTTAATGAGAGCAGCTCATTAATGAAAATTGTATAATTATAATTATCATATCGCTGCGCCATTAGCACATTACATCTTTTTTTTTTGCTGTCGGTTACATATCGTACACCAGTAAAATGTTGATTAAATTGTTTTGTTGTTTGGATGAACATTATTCGTAGTTCTTTAAGACTCTGTCGAGTTGCCTGTAGAAGTAGCATGGTATTGTAGTGCCGTCCTAATTGTCGTGGTTAGTTCACAACGAGATTAGATCGCAAAAATTAAAATATTCAGTTGTTCGACTTTACAGACACGAATGGGTTCTATCAACCTGTTACGATAACGTAGTTCCTGAGTTACGTGCATTCATTTAGACAATTAAGTGCCGTGTAAACGACGCCAATTATAGCCTGAAGGATGGGAAAATCTGATGTTGCAAATAAGCGTACGATGCCAAATCCGAATACAAATCGAATGAATAAATGAATAAACCAATAAACAATAATTGACCACTGAGGCATCGTCGCATTTCCTCACAATTTTAGGAAGGTATCGCCTTTGTGGGGAGAGTTTGTTTTATTTGCTTGTAGAAGATTTCCAGTTTTCTTGCTTCCAGTGTTGTCCTGTCGGCTTATTAAAAACTTGTCTCCGCAGCTCTACGACGTTAGAACTCGTAGAGGAGCAGCTCAGCCCTGCATACTACATCGCACTCTCGTATATGTCAGCACTATTATCACTGTCAGCACTTTCAGCAGTCAGCACTGTCATCACTATCAGCACTGTCATCACTGTCATCACTGTCAACACTGTCAGCACTGTCAGCACTGCCATCACTGTCAGCACTGTGATCACTGTCTGCACTGTGATCACTGTCAGCACTGTCATCACTGTCAGCACTGACATCACTGTCAGCACTGTCATCACTGTCAGCACTGTCATCACTGTCAGCGAGACTCAAACTCTACCGCTACGCCACCTA
>VOMN01069333.1:0-39593 GCA_014899125.1 Orchestia grillus | reverse complement strand
GTGCCGGTACATCGCGTGCCGGTACATCGTGTGCCGGTACATCACGTGCACGAGGCCAGGGACCTCTGTGCGCTGGAGTGACTTCAACGGTCGACCAGATTTCCAGAAAAAAACATGGTGGAGCGGCCGGGCCGATTTAGGCGTCAACGGCGGCCGCGTCGAGCAAGCAGAGGGCGAGGGCGGTGATGTCTTGAAGCTCTCCGACGACGCCCATGCCCATAGCCGCCGCTGCTGCTGGTCTTGCTGCTCCTCAGGCTGCTCGTGATGATTCTGCTGGTGTTTGTGATGATGATTCTGCTGTTGATGTTGCTTCTGATCATGATGGTAATGATGGTGTTGCTACTGCTGATACTCATACTGCTGAGGCTGCTGGTGACGATAGTGCTGATGGTGCTTCCGAGATACCTGCTCCAAATGTGTCATAGCTCTCTGATCACGCTCTAGTGTTCGCCACTCTCTGCAAATGTTAGAAATCCTGACTGAAAAATCCCACGAAGATACCGTCTCAAAGTCTTGACCGTTTTTCGAAAGTTCGATGCAAAAGTGTAGCGCGTGTAGTATTTGAGGATGAGACCATGTACTGGTGAACGTCGCTACACGATGCCTCGTTTTACGATACTTCGCTCTCATGATTCCCTTTGTTTTATCACTCTTTTTCAGGAACGTAACCTAATGGTACCGTCAGAGACGCCTGCTTTGGCATGACGCAGCTGGCAATATTGCAATCGTTGCACATGAACACCAGGCGCTCGACTTCTTGGAAACATCCAACATTGAGAAATGCTTCGTGTCTCAGGCCACCTCTACAGGCGGGATTTCGTCGACCAGTCGAGCTTCATTCGAAGATTTCACCCTCCACTGCCCCACGTACCAGATTCGCTACACTCAATATATGTTAGCAATTGTACAAATGCCAGGTACCTGTTTGAATAAAAATGCAGTCTACCAGCAGAAAATATGGTTTACTTTTTGTTTGTTTCACATCTGATTGAACATTAATGTGTAATTAATGAGTAAATAATTTTTTTCTGTGGATCTGAAAGGAGAAAATTGTAACCCTCTGATTTCAATAACCACACTTCAAGTACCCTATCAACTTTCCAGTTTCTACTTCCGGGTGTTAAACTATGGCAAGGGTGTCCAAAGTGGACGATATCAACCCTTGAGGGTCGGCGAGACTATTCTAGGGCTCGATGTGGGACCTGGGACAAGTACATGCAAGGGTACAAAGTGAGACCTGGCCTGGGTACATGTACATACCTGGGTACAAAGCAGGACCTGGCCTGGGTACAAGTACATGCCTGGGTACAAAGCAGGACCTGGTCTCGGTACAAGTACATACCTGGGTACGAAGTGGAACCTAATGCCTAGGGGTCGATGAGGAGTAAAAATTCCACACATGGGGGAATGGGCTGCAAGGTTTATGAACCCATGAACCTGAGAAACTGTTGCGAGGACCCTCCCACGGCTCGTCGTAACCCCGTGAGCGAGTGCTGATCAAAACCCGACGACGCCTTGCAGCAGCCAAGTTCTACCATAGTACATAGATCTCGATTGTAAGCGCTCACAATTAGTCTGTTCTTGCTTGTTCATTTGAATTTCTAGTGCAGAGCGCTTCTGTTGAAGGTGACACATTGGAGTAGGTGTGCGAGTGTGGCCCAAAGCGTGTCAGTTCCGAGCGCTTGAGTAACAAAGCGAAATACAGGAGTTGTAAGTTTGCAAGCGTAGCTTCATGCATGCATGAGCTTCTTAAAGTTGACCTTCGTAAAGCAGGACGTGTGGTTACGGCTTTCAGTAGTAGATCAACTGGTTTTCAACCCTCTCTGACCTGATGGCGTTACTGAGCAGTGTTATATAAATGGCGTTTTATTCTTCAAATTATAATGTAACGTTCAATTTCGGGATGAAAATAGATGACCTAATCTGTAGTGCATGAATATTATCAAAGTTTTTTTGTAGCAAAATATAAATTGGGTATTGAAGGGTTTGTTCTTCAGCTCTCCGAGACCGAAATATAAGGTTAGGTTTTGAGAAACCTATTGAGAAATCTAAACAAAGGATGAGGTTTTGTTCTAAATAAACAAATTCTGACCCACGCATTTACACATTTGAAAAAAATCAATATTAGAAGTTAATTTTCCAAAAGTTGTTCATAGACATGTAGTTTGCAGTTACTACAGCCCTATATTCAAGCACAATTAAACGAAGTACTACGTTTTATCCGGTAGTGTTGTCACGTACAGTAGGGTTCCAAACGGTCATTTGAAGTCCTGCAGGGGCATCTGAGCCTCAGTTTAGCTTTACCTGGTACGCTAAGCCTGGCCAATTGTGAACACGTTGGAAACTGCCAATATGTACGGGGCTCAAAGCGTATCAAGCAAAGCAGGTGACCAAATCGTGAAGTGTACTCGCATCGGACCCTCAGCATATGTAAGGAAAAGATGCATGCTGGTGTTCAAATTTCTTTGCGTTTCAGGTAGACTACTTCTATGAGGAATGTATTGAAAAATGGCGATTGGGGCCTTTGAAATTTGAAAGTGCGGGTAGAAACACCGAGAAAAATGAATAGATGTTTCAGTTCATTACTGTCTCTTTCAGCTTTAATAACCTGCAGTCCCGAGTCCAGAATTATCTAGTTAATTTAATTATGATTCATTAGTGAATTAAAATGAATTCATTTTCATGAATTAACCAAAGTTCTTCAGAGAGCCACATGACGAGGTCATCGATATGTATGGAAATGCAATCGTACGTATTTTTAACGGCAGGATCAACACTGAGGTTAATGAAATTACTACGATTGGCCAAATAAATTGATCATTTTGCACTTTTCATTTATTTCAAAAGCTAGAATAAAACCTTCCCTAGGAAAAGATTCTATTGATTTTCTCATAAAAATGTAACTGTGTGAGAACACTGAGGCTTTTTTATAACTTCTTTTACATTTCTTCTCAAAATTGAATCACGTTTTTGGAAGTAAAATTTAATTAGGGGAGGAATAAAGTAATAAATTCGTAATAATGAAACTCTTTCCTATGTGGCAGCAGCGAGCGAATATTAGAGCTGATGCATTGATGCTCGAGTTGAATTTTTACTTTGATGCTCGACATCTAGTGAGGCAGCTCAGTTGTATTCGTTAATTACTACATCAACGAATTATTATTATTTTGAAATGAGCTGATCACACGGTCATGTGAGTAAGAAATAAATTTATTTGTGTTACCCCGAAGCACAGAGTGCGCGCGAGCCGGAACTGTTCGGTACGTCAAGCATTGGCTGACTGGCGCCCCATTCTGAGACAAGCAATAAGTCATGCCCTGATGTTGTGCACGAGTTCCGTGAATCCTTATACCCTCTCATAATGAGCGCTCAATCCAAACAGGATTCTGGAAGCGAGCCATAATATGTAGGAACAACACAGCGCGGCGGCTGTTTTCATTGAGAAGAGTTAGCTCGCCCCTCGCCCTCTCATTCCAGGCAAACGTTCCTGGAAGTTGTTCTTCTTGGAATGTCCCGTGTCTCTCATCCTCGTGTGGTTTTATTTCAGAGGGGCTGTAATGGTAGGTCATTCTCGACTTCTTTCCTCCCTTCCTTGTCGGCGCTTCATATCTGATGTTCCTGCTTCGTGCTACTTGTATTTCATTTGGTGGTGCACGAGTCTAACATCCAAGTTTATGTACCTTTCTAGTTCAGCTTTTTTTAACGCTTGTATCATTCACCCTGAAATCTATGCTGTACATTAGTCAGGTCTCGAAACCCATAAAATCTGAAGGTCAAGACTTCCAAAAGTCTTACTTATCTAAAACTAAGTTGTTATTTTCTCTAGCTTTTTTCAAAACTGTATCAATTCAGTTGAAGCCAGGTCTGAACATTATTAAAGTATTCAAGAAATGGATAACATTTGAAGACCAAAACTTCTTTTCTTGATAAAGCCTCCTTTGAGAGTCATAGAAACCGTATGCATAGGTGGGTTCTCTCATTGAACTATTGACACCATTGCGGACAAAGTGCCATGTGCCGCAGCCGGTGACACCGCACAGGGTGGAAGGTGTTACTATATTAAGATTATTATTAAGTAATTATATATTAAAAGATATATATAATTACTATATTAAGAAATATTATCACGCGTCACTTTTCGTACTTAGGAGTGAATTTAGAATCATAATCCGAAGTTTAAACGCGACTTCCACACGTAATATTTAGATTGTAGTCGTGCACATCCTAATTGGAAGTTCTATCGAGACCTTCATGTTTTAATTTTAAGGCTGTAATTTTACTAACTGAAAAATCAAAAGGTATATACTTTGTATGTAACCAACTTTGGAATAAACTATTTTTCTTTTTTTCTTTCTTTTTTTCTCTCTGTAGCGACCACCAGTTAAGTCTCGTGTGTAACTTGCTAGCGGGTCTCTCACCAGCCAGCGAGTTGGTGTTCAATATCAGCGTGGAGCTCTTGGGTTAACCTTAAAGGGATGAAATTATTTTTTTAAGCTAACTGGACACTGCGTGAACGGTCTCCCACGTTTTATGCATCTGTGTGTATTTCAATTTCAAACCTAGTAGTGAACAAAACAGTGAGAATATGAGATTAAACTGTATTCATTCTGTTTTCCCACTAGTGCAACGTAACTTTTAAAGCGGTAGTAATTTTTTTACGGGACCATCTACTTCTAGGGAATTAATAATAATCTATTATTTTGGCCACCCAAGCGCAAATGTCGCCGTCGGACAGTTGGTTATATCATCATGGAAGGGGCTGCGGAAGAGTCAGACTGGGCTGTGCGCGCGAGTAGCGGCTGCGATCCACGTGTCTGCCGGACGAGGTCCATAATAAAGATGGCCGAGTGATAGAGGCTAAGCAGCATCCTCCCTCTGACCATATGAGGCGTCGAGTTAACACCCGCACGCCGCTCGCGGTGAACGCCCCAGTATCCGCTTTAATGAGCACAGCCTTATACGGGAGCCGCCACGGCTCCTGTGACTGTGTAACATTCGCGGGTATTCCTGCGTGCGCAAATGTCAAGTGTAACATTCGCGGTTATTCCTGCGTGCGCACCTGTCAAGTGCAACATTCGCCGGTATTCCTGGGTGCGCAAATGTCAAGTGTAACATTCGCGGTTATTCCTGCGCTCGCAAATGTCAAGTGTAACATTCGCGGGTATTCCTGCATACGTCAATATCAAGTGTCAACAACGGACATGCTGTTGTCTTTCTCACAACTAATGACAGTGATTGTTTCGAAGAAATTTTGCGAGTTGGAAATTTGGTTGGTTTACTCCCAGACGTGCAAACTTCACAGTGACATTCGCGGTGTGCACATTACGAGCTCAAATTACTTCAGAAGGGAGAAGTGTTTCAAAACTGCGCACCGTGTTTTGGGCGACACCATCAATGCATGGCACGTCGAGTCCATAGTGTGCAGTTCTGTGTTTTGTTAATACGCGTTGTGTGGGTATTTTGATGTAGCAATTATAAATATTCGGACAAATTCAGATGGTACAATTAGGTATCTAAGATGTCACGTAGTTTATGCATCAGTGATGGCCCTATTGAGTGGAAATGTGCATTATTCACGGGCAGTAAGACTGTAAATTTCTGATGCTTTACTCAGAGGTATTTATTTCACCTACTTTTCTTATTTCTCTCACACCTAACGGAACACAGTCCGTATCCCAACGGGGGACGGGGCAAGCTGCTTTTATCGCTGTACTCATCCCTCAACAGGGCAAAATATGGTTTGGTTACACGAGTTCTTCGTACGCTAAGGACTTGCCTGTCACTCGAAGAGTTGCTGTGAGAGCGATCTAGGTGGTGCGAGTCCAACCTCGGAGAAGGAGGATGGCCCATTGCTCCTGAAGTAGTTCCACAGACATCAGCGAGCGTCTCCCTGACGTCCGATCCTGCATTTCTTGCGACCATACTCATGACGTCGTACTTGGGGGTCCTCTGGAACTCGTGCGTCTGGAAGGCGATGGACTGGGCCATGGGCCTGGAAGCGTCAGGAACACTACTGTTACTCACGTCGCCTGGTAGAGGCGACAGAGGCCTAGTTTTGGACAGTACTTGGCTGTTGACGAGGGATGGAGACATCACGTGGATGTCGGTGTCTCCTGCTTCAACACCGCACTTGGATCCTCCATCAGCCGAAGATCTGCCGCTGTGACTCACGTCCATGTCCGAGTTTTGTCTAGAGAAGCCGGAGACCATTTGTTTGCTGCTCAGCAGGGCCGAGTAGGGTGGCGAGAAGGCGCTGGTGCTGTTGTTCGCGTCGTCTATGAGCGATGCGCGGAAGCTGCTGAAGGAGGATGGAGAGGGAATGCTGCTTGTGCTTGCCAGGCTTTTAGCAAGCCTTAATTTGCTTGAAAGAGCTGCTTGCTTGTCAGCGGCTAATGCAGCCTGCTTGTCAGGTGACATCGGCGGCTTGTCAGAATGCATCGGTAAATGACAAGGCAAGGAACTGGTTGTGGAGGTTGATGAACCACCCTCGGTAGGGTGGAGCGAAGCTGTTTCTGACGCCATGTTACACAGGGAAGTAAGGGTAGAAGCCGGGGGTTGAGCAGTAAGAGGGGGAGAAGAGGCGACCGTTGGGGACGAAGGGAGGTGGTGGTGGTGGTGGGGGTGAGTGGTGGGCGTGGTTGGCGTAGTGGGGGGTTCCGATATAGACGGAGGGCAGGGAGAACATGCCATCATTTCGTCCCGCAGACCTTGCATCATCCCTGCAAAATAAATAAATTGTGTTATTCTTAATTATATTACGAAGTATCTGTTACACACTTTTAAGAGTTGATGTTGACGTGGCGACCTCACAAGAGAAAGTTGATGATGAACTTTCAGAATTGAGACTCAAACCTTTGGTGCGCTGATTTTATGCAAGTAGGAATTTATTTGTGTCAATGAGAGATACAAAAGAACTTATGAATAATAAACAAAAATACAGAATAACTTTAAGTTACTATAGTCAATTCTCGTGTGAGCAGCGGGTACAATTAAAACAAAAAATGAAATATTGAAAGTTATCCTAGTTCGCAGTTATATTCGGTTTGGCATATTTACGGGAATGGATAGTGCGGATATAAATTAAATATTCGTATATCTTCTTTAACTAATTTTCTAAACTTATTTTCTCTCTATTGACGTCATTCGCACATTTTTATGGAATACTCTTACGAAACAACTTCATGTAAGCCTGTAGCGAGGCAGAGGATATACTCCTGGATGTCTCGTTTCACGAAATTGCTGCTAGTTGCGTGCAAAAAGGTAAATGCAGCCTCATCACAAAATGATTTGGTCCTTAAACGGTTAATGAGAATGTGCACGAATGAGAACTGGTCAGCAGCTCTAGTCTATTTCAATTTAAATGATGCAAATAAACAAAAAATTTCGCAGCATTTCGTATACCATTTAAGGCGGTAAAAAACTCGTCTGCTCTCCATTGCGTTGCCAAAAATCAAGGGAAAGTCCTAGAAGCCCTTGCGAGTCCAAAACTAAAATAGCAGAGTTTTCACGCACCAATTCGCACACGTACGCACACACATAGCGCAAGGGCTAATAAACCTTCGAGATAAAAAATAACTCACAAGAGTTTTTAATTCATGTTCACATATGCGCAGCAGTTTACGTTCATGTTCTATATAATAGCTTTACTTTTGGCACTTTTAGTTGTTCACGCGGGAGCTTACCCGTCACTGCCCGAATAAATTCGAGTTTGAGTCATCAGTCAAGTATGAGAGCCGAGGGACTATAGCGTCGCTGCTGCGCATCAGTCTTGACACCAGGCAGTCCCGACTGCGCTATGCCTGCTGGCAAGCGGCCAGTAGTGCCTTGCAGTGCCACTTCATTCACGGCCTCACTCAACATTTCGCAGCAAGTTATTTCCAAGCGAGAAGTTCGGTGCAATGCTTGTGAGCGTCAAGTCCCATCCTGCGGTGGGGTTTCGCGGAAGGGGAATGTGTTCCGGTGTCTATCTGGTCGAACATGTAGGGCTCCTTTGCTCCTCTCGGGGAGGCATGCGTGAAGTGTCCGTCTTCTTTAGTTTTCCATGGGGGAACAGCGCTCCTCAGATACTCTGGCCGGCACCGACATGGATAGCTGAGGGCTATTTGTTTTTTTATAGGTAAGTAGGTCTCAGGTACATATTCTATTTATACACTTATTTTACGGCAGAGACAACAAATTTCCTAGAAAAGTGTCGATATTTTATTCTTCATTCTTTTTTCAAGCTTTCGACTCGTTGTCAGGCTTTCTGTTATTCTTAACCTTTCTTAGCGGATACTGTACCTGCAGCTAGAGTCCGGCATTATTTGCACTGAGAGAGAAACGTATCCAAATAGCAATCCTACATCGCTGTATAAGGTAGGAGTTGAGTTGATCTATTGGTGACTTGTGATGTGTACGTTAAGCTGGCAGGTTATTACGTCATTGGGAGTCTCATTTTTTTCAACAACTTTCGAAAAAACACTCACGGATTTTCATGCGTTGCATTGCTTTTAGTTTTGTATCGTAACGTCTTGGAGCTAATATGTTGTAACTTCCAGGATAAATGAGGATTTACCGTAAAACCTGTTCACATCACCGAATGGGAGACCTTCGTTTTCAATTCACCTGCCAAGTAATCACAGAGTGCACGTTTTGCTGCACCCTGTTAGGGAAACCTTTCTCCCGGCAAGCACATTTTGACGTGAAAATTATAGGACAAAATGAATTAAATTTTAAGAATCTGAGAGGTATATTTACCGTCAAAGCCAAAGGTCTATTATACTGAACTTGGAGACGTGCGCAGACTGAGAATTGCAAGTTGAGGCATACAGAAGACGCGACGTTTTCAAAAGACTTGTCTCAGAAATAATCCCGTGGATATATCGATGCAAAAATGTCTCTCTGCGCTGGCGGGCAGTTTTCTGCAGTCATGCCACCTTTCTGAGGTCTTCATACCCTCTGCGTCTGGCTGAAGTTGCCCATGTTGCTTCGGTGGTCCCTGAGTATATGTATTCCATCTTGCGCTGGAGCTTCTGGGATAATATTAGGAGAGCCATATCTACAACTTTAATTGAATATGTTTTTCATAATTAAACTGCTCTTCACCTTATGCTTACAAAATTACATTTGGTTTAGTTCAGTTGCAGCCACTTTGTGTAATGTCGTACAATAACGTCAAAAGTAACGGTTGTCGATACGTTGGATGAAGAGCAAGCACCTCTACGAGCCACAAAGCGAACTGCGATAAATTTCAGTTCCAATAAAAAAGCAGCTTTGCAGTTCCCACGCGAAACTGTAAATGTAAAAGCTCTGTATCACTGTCCACTTACGTATGTATATTTAATCGCGTCATCAATTCAAGACACGTATTGAAAAGAGTGCACGCGGTGATGCAATGCGGGCTGAACGTTTTTGTATAGTAAGTATCCTACGTACTTGTATGCTCATCAAGGACATTCACAGAAATAATTTGTACACGCTCCATGAAAGTTAGGTAGGTAATCACTCGCTCGCTTGCTTTTTGCCCAATGAGAAGGCAATTGTGGAGAAGGAATAGGTCTCCAGGAGAGGCCATCTGGACGAAACACACGCTCCAGCAATTGCCGTCTTTCTATGTCCATTAGAAGGCAATTTTAAGAGCATGCGTAGCAGGGGCGAAGAGAGCTGTGCTGGACACACGTCTAAATAACAGCGCTCGGACTGCTTCTAAATAAGGCCACTAACTACTTAAGGGGGCATCGCGGCCGGCCCTGGCCACCTGTGTGTGTGATGCGCCAACCCAGCGAGACAAGCAATCTACAAAAATCAACATCACTTTGCCAGATTTGATCACGTCTGCGCTGACAAGTGCGTCTAGTTGTGCTATTTTCTTCTGCTTCTTCTTGTGCTAACTACAGCGCGTCTGCACTGACGAGGATCTTGCGTCATTTCCTTCTGCTTCGTCCTGTGCTCGCCAAAGTTCATCTGAATTTCTCAATGAACGCCGGGAAAGATTTTGCGCTCATGATGATGGAGATATCGCGCGGCACCGGAGCACTCTAATTTTAACGTCGGAGAAGTTTACACTACGAGGATAATTCTTTTTATCTATTTTTAATTTACTTGACAATTGAAATAAGGGAAATCCAGGGTTCACATTTAGCGGTTCCTTGAGAGACATCTTCTGGATTTTTATTTTTATTTTATTTTAATTTTTATTTGTTCAAAATAATAATAAAAACTTGGAAGATGTCTCTCAATTTACATAACTGTAATGAAACACTTTAGTTCGATGTTTTATGAGACAGTTCTGTTGATGCTAAAAATCACATTTTAATTTGATCACTGATGTAAAGTTCATCATCGTAAATGAAGCTATTCGGATTTTTCAACGCTCGACCTAGCCTGTATAGGTTTTGATTACTGCCGATTTTATTAATTTTCCCTCAAGTTCAACAGATAAAATAATATTATTTTTTATCAAAGGTTGTAGCAAAATTCTTGACAGTAATTTCACGAGGATAAATGACATTGTTTTTAAATTCCAGATCGAAGCTGAAAGCATTCGTTTTTATGCAATTGTATTACATTGATTCATCAAGAGCGTCAATGAGGACGCGCATCTACCACAAAAGCCTTATTTTGTGACGTTCACGTTCCAAAAATTTCTTGAACCTTTTTTGAGCGCTTACGTTATTATCCATGTCGTTAAATGATCAATACAAGCACGGCGACAAACATCGCAGATCGAACAAACTGGACAAATGGTATTAAAGGCTATGCAAAAATCGGGCATCGATCTTGTCGATGATGGACTGGCAAAGCGCCGGTGGTGTCAGCAGCCAGAAGCTGAGAGAGAGAGAGAGAGAGAGGGAGAGAGAGCGCTCGTTTTGAGAACGTTGATCTTTCCACTGCGCTGAGTGCTTGTGCGCGGCTTCGTGATCCTCGTGAATTTTGCTGCATGGCTTTCCTGGAGAGGAAGATTGATTTACTGGATAGTAAAACTAACGCACGATCATATGTGCTCCTGCCAAGCGATGGGTTGAAGCCATGAATAGTATAAGTTGTAAATTTTTAAAATTTGTTCATATCAACAATGTCAACAGAATCTACACAAATCCTTTGGTCAAGCCAACGAGCTATAATTGTCAAATGTTCTTTGAAGTTTTCTATTTAGATGGGCTTTGCTCGGTCCTAACAGAGCAACGGACTTTAACAATAAATACTAGATGCTCCATTTCAAATTTCAAGAAGCGCACACATGTGTGCCGATAAACATACATCAAACATCGTGTCTCACGCCTGGAAAGGAGCACATTACTCATCAGGAACACGCCCAGTATAACCATGATTACGAAAATTTGTTGGAACTATTCCCGTTTTACATTGGGCGCACTTTATGGAACACTCTACATGAAGGCATGATCGACGTTTGAGCTCGGTCAGCCGCCCAGCCTCGCGCTCGCCGATGGTGGTGCCGTGCTGCCTGAGCGCGACTCACGCCTGCCTCTCATCGCCTCGAAATAATCCTAGCCATGCCGGCCACACCTGCCTCAATTTCACGTTAGCCTTTTACCCCTTCAAGGGACATAATATAGGCAAAATGATGAGCTTATAGAGTTGTTTATCGTATGCTGTGAGGACTGCCGTCCCCAGGGGGATATTCTAAGGTTACCTCAGCTATAAATAACCCTTCAGGACTTCTGTTTTTCGTGCCGACTTTATTTCCTTCTATTTTCATACCTTCTGGGCTATCTCTTCTTTGTATTTTCTTCCTCTTCATTCTTAACTTCTATCTTTCGTTCCCACTTTGCTTCTTTCCGTTTTCATTCCTTCTTCGCTATTTCTTATTTGTCTTTTCTTCCTCTTCCTTCCTAACTTGCTGTTTCTATGCGCAGGGGATCTTGTGTGGGAACACACCCTGTGCATAGATTCCCCGTTCTCCTAAGTTCATACTAAATGGTCCCTACTCTTTCGGTGCGACATAGTCTTGAGTTTCTGAAGCGCTGCTTTCACTACTACTACTCATACTCATACTCATTCTTAACTCGCTGTTTCTATGCGCAGGGGATCCAGTGTGGAAACACACCTTTTGTACAGATTCACCGTGCTCTCCAGTCCATACTAAATGGTCCCCTCTCTTTTGATGTGTCTGAGTTACTGAAGGGCTGCAATCTGCTACTACTACTATTACTTCTTAACCCATTTCCTCGCTGTCTTAAAAATCGTTGAATTTTTAGAAATAAGGACGAGAAATATTCATTGTTTACCTGTCACTACTCTGTAAAATGTATCGACTCAATGTAATATGTAATCGACCGAATGTATCCAGCCATTATATCAATGTTCATTCTTTTAATGATTTTGTATTGTACAAGAGATTTGGCATCGTACGAAAGATTTTGCATTATGTAAGATATTTTACATAATGTGAGAAATTTTTCAGTGTCTGCTAAGTTTAGAGTTGCATGAGAAAATTTTGCACCGGATGAGATATTGCACAATGTTTATCTTACGGAGTAATTCCTAACACAATAGCTACGTTTCGCACTTGCCCGAGTTGACTAATGCCTGCTACGACAAGCTTCTATTTATTATTGTTTTTGCGGTTCCCAGCCGACGGTGCGCAAGGTGTTCTCCGCCTGAAGAAGCGGCGCTCTACAGGGGGTGTAATGGCGAGCGTAACGAGGTCGCTGCCTATGCGCCGTGCGGTATTTTGCTAGTTGCAACTGGGCAGCCACTTAGCTATGTTTCATTGTTATCGGAAGCTCCTGCCTCTGGCCCACGTGCGCCATTATCTGTGGGGTGCCAGTGCTTCCCCTTTCAAGATCCACCACTACTACGAGAAATATTGAGATTTGAATGTTTACTAAAAACAATTATGATAGAATGGAAAGAACAACGAAACTAACTTTCATGTTCACAGCGAATGTGCTTAGTTTAAAGACCAAGTTCAACAGCATTGCGAAGATAATTCCTTTGTCTTTCATTTAATGGATGTGTTGGCTAGTCTTTCAGTTTTACTTGCACGTGGTTTGAACACGACGCTACAGAATTTCATCACCGTAGTAATGTGAAGCGTTATAAAGAAAAACACTTCGAAAATTGCTTGAGTAGGCTCTACACATGAAGGTGGAGGGCTGGCTGCCACTTCCACGTAGCAAAAACTTCATTACCTCCAACACAGTTGACGTACAGCGCATCGTTGGGTTTTCTGTGCTTTGAAAATGGTGAGTGATAAGAATTTCAAACTTTTCTCTTCCAAGGGAAGCACTCCGTGGTTCCACGAAAATCATCTTACGTAGCTGGGAATCGAACCCTAACTTCCCAGTTGTGAGCGGAACGCGTTGGCAGTACATCACAGAGCCCAGAATGAGACGGGCTATGCAATACACGGCACATTTGAGCGCGTGTGCACGGCCTGCATAGTGCCGTGATGCCGTGGCACCCTGCCAGCTGCCGCCGCTGCCAGTGCCCCCAAACTGCCATATTCGTTCGCTTAGAAACCTGGGAAAAATGACCCATGGCTTTTGTTATATCATCTTCATTGTTGCGAGTTGGTTGGCTGCCGGTTCAATGTCAGGGTACTTCAGTGTCCTCGTAGAAGTCGGTGGCATGACTACTGCCGACGTCTCTGTCGTTCTGTAACGACCAAATTATTTTGACGCTGAGGTTGACGCTGAGGTTGCATGTACACGTGTACATGCATTACGAATTCATTTAGCTGTACATGAAAAACTAACAGCAGCCTTATCAAAGTTAACTTTGAAATCGACATAGACGGTGAAGAGTTAAAAAATAAAAAGAAAACCTCGTACAGGCTTCTTTCAAATTCCTATATCCGTGCCATAGAAATCCAAGAAACCTCTCATGCTTCTGGCGTGTCGAGGTGGGGTGGCGAGGGGGCTAAATAACGGTTGGTCGCGTGTTGCTACACGGAGGCCGGCACCTCGCTGCACCTCGTGGTGGTGAAGCGCGTGGGGCACCTTGTCCCTGCCCCTCCTTCATATAAAACCACCGTGGAAATTCACGTCGCAAATTAAATTTTGTGAGCTAGGAGTTTCCCTCATCACTACATGGAGGCATAACCTTCCCTCCCCGGTGTGGCTCCTCAGCTGCCGCTGTGAGATGAACCTCTTGTACCTTGGACCATGTAAGTACCTCTGACCTGGTGTTGATATTAGCCCTCTCCGCATGTTTATTACTACTATTAGTTCTGAAATACCAGTAATAGCTTCCATAAAACCTGTAGAAAGGGGGGCTAACATCCACTCTAGCTCCGAGCAGCCTAGCGCCCAAGGTGCAACAGGCTCCCCTATGTCTTTT
Organism: Orchestia grillus; assembly: GCA_014899125.1. Classification (NCBI taxonomy): domain Eukaryota; kingdom Metazoa; phylum Arthropoda; class Malacostraca; order Amphipoda; family Talitridae; genus Orchestia; species Orchestia grillus. The sequence goes on along the minus strand of VOMN01069333.1, from coordinate 25,310 downwards.
TGTTCGATGATGTTTTGATGAATTTGTACGGACTGCAGCTTGGTGCTTATAAAAGTAGCTGCGGCAGTAAGTGTGCGACATGTAGGGAGCCACTCTCTACACGTGTGCAGTCTGTCTCTACTTGTACCTATGCAGTCACTTGCTAGCTGAATGCAGCTATCTGTTGTATGCTGTACAGCTATCTGCTGAATGTTGTGCATCCATCTGCTGTATGCTGTGCAACAATGAGTAAAATTCTTTACATTCTTTAGCTGATTTTATAAGCAGTCTATGTATAAGCAGTTACTTGTTAGCATTGCCTTTTTTTGCCGGAATGTAGTCATTTGATTGTCGAATGCTATTGCTTGCCCCTCTTAGTAGTCATTTGTCCCTCTTAGTAGTCATTTGCCCCTCTTAGTAGTCATTTGCCCCTCGTGTGCAGCCAATCGCCCCTCGTGTGCAGCCACTCGTGCCGCTGGTCATTGTACAGGTTTTTCCTTTTGGGCGGCACGATCGCTCGGCCACTTGGAGGAACGCTCCCGAGTGTTGGCACCCGCTGAACAATCTTTGGCTCTTCTGCTATGCGTGGCTGCGAGACCGAGGGTGACAAGTGTGGTGCGCTTTTTCTTCATGGTAACGGGCTGCGGCGGTGCATTTGGCGACCACGCATGAAGCGAGTCGCGCAAGGACATGCCTCAATAACTGGACTCAAGTTGAAGGCCGCGTCAGATTTGCCTCTTGACCCTCCTTGCGCTCAATTAATTTACACGGGAAAGAAATGTATTGAGGCGTTTCTTGTCGCATGGATAGGCAACATAAGCGGGACTGAGATGGTTTGTAAAATAAAAAATGAGTGTAAGTTTGAATACTTTGAAACAGGACACATATATATATTTCAATAGAGTTTTTAAGTATCTAGTAAAATAAGCCCATATTTTTGAAGAGTACATAGGTATTTGACATTTTATGTCTTCATAGGGCATAGAGAATGAATCGTTGTGACTCGCGCACGATCGAATCAAGGATTTTTGATTGAATTTACAAGTTATTGGAGGCCAAATTGCGGTGATGATATAGCTTGTATTTTGTGTGTTGGACCTCAAATCGAGAATTTATCGTTCACCAACCTCGATGCGATTTATCGGATCTATTGTAGGTAGTAGTTGATATCGTTCAAGGGGCACTCAAAGACTCTCAACGATGCAAAAGGCACAGCGAAATTTTTGTCGTTTTGGGAAGTTACAGGTTCATACTTGTCGCTTCATCACTGAAATAGCCGGTTAAATTTTTTTCAAAAGGGCCTTTGGGTTTCAATTTTTGCTGAAGAACTACAGTATATAGTATATATTTCGCAGGGACTTCGTCTTTTATGCCCTACCTGTGGTAGACATTGAAAGTCGATAGAAGTTCTTTTGTTGCTCTCCATTCTCCAATGGTGGTTACGAAGCTGAAATGTTGAGTGTGAGGGAACAGAAGACTTTGCGAGGCTATTGCTTTCCAATTTTATGGAAGAACAACGTGCATTTTATTTTTTGATGATATCAAGCACATGAAATCGATAAGAGATCTGAGGAAATAAGTGGAGAGTTTTCTTTTATAATATGTGATTTAGGTGCCTTTAATAGATCTCACGAAATGCAAGTATATCCCACACGTCTAAATGAGTGTGGGTGTCAGGGCATTGAAGTTAAGTTCAAAACTGCCGATCGCCGTGAATTTTGGAACACAGAACAGAAAACTTGAGCAAATAACTACACTAAAGCTTTAGGCTGCCGTGGGTGGTGGCACCGCCGAAATGATATTCTGGTATAACGTTGGAGGGCATCATTTACTACTGCAGTAGCTTGCTGGGAAATACGAGGAGCTCTCAATAAGTTCTTGTTCTCATACAAATGGTCTAAGAAGCTTATTTTTTGAAAACAAATTATTTTCCTACCTGAGATCCGTGATTTTATCAATACACTCTTGAAACCTAGGTCTCTTGACTGCCAGTTAACACGCTCCCTGCGGTGGGACCCCCCGATGAGTCATTTCATCCCTAGAAAAATAACGGCGGTGCAAGAATTGATGCTACAACGTGTGTGAAACAAACAAACAAGCGTGGCGATGTACCCTGTTATTAGGTGGCATTTATGTTTGTAATGTCTGAGGAGAACTTTTTGACTGGTTCCTGTGGTGCCCCGCTACGTGCATGTGGGCGGCCGGCTGATGGAGACGAGCTGGCCCAGACAAGCGGACGCTGTTTGCTCAGTTCCAGGAATAGCGACATTCCAGGTCCGCCGCACAGCCTTCCAGGGAGCTCCGCCGTAACTCATACTCATGCTTGCTCGCGTCTTCCTACGTCTGGGATTCTGGGACTGGAATTCAGAGTGATCGAGCACGGGTTGCGTAAGTGTGCGTATTGAAATTACTTCCTTCCGTGCTCCTACGTCTGGGATTCTGTGCATATAAGAAGCGATAAAGCAAGGGGTTCGTAATTACGCTTACCTATTTAAACTGCTTGCCATCGTGTGGCTGCGTGTGGAGTTTTGTGACTGGCATGTAGGGAGATAAAGCACAGGATTTGTAAGTTTGCATATTGAAGTTGCAATGGGCATGGCGTTCAATATCTAGAGGATGCGTGCAATGGCGTTATAAGTGGCTGACTAGAGCGGAAATTAGAAATGCGTAACTAGAAGGTAAGTCATGCGTTGATAGGGTAACACAGCACGTGCTCCAGGGATGTTTCGTATGAACCCTTCTGTGTTGGAGTTGATTTCTCGATGAAAACAAATCTTTTTAGTTGTCTGGTTTTGCGTATTTGAGTTAACGGTAAAAATAACCTGAATAATACCATTACCTAACTAAGCAAAATAATTGTCACTTCCAGTTAACGCGTCCACATGTCACAACTTGGACGAAGATTCATCAGTTGGAGAACCAACGTTCGTAAAATTTGTTTCGTCCAGCACTGCAGGAACGGCGACACAATTTGAAACTGGTCTTTCGGAACAACTCTACCCTATCGGGGCGTTCGAGCTACAATCAGTAACGATATTTTAAAATTAACCCTAATGCCTCTTTGAGCGATGTTTATTGATCGTGAAGGAAACTCTTCTCCGGTAGGGTGTAATCAGTCACATCCCTCGTGGATGGCAGGGCTCCTCTCCTATAGGAGCAGCGCTGCAGCAGTTAGCGACGACGCCTCTGCGAGACCGTGTTGTTTACAGCCTCTTCTGCGCACCAACGCGTAGGCTGCTTCCGATCACTGCGTCTCCATGGCATCCTACAAACGTGTAGCTGTTCGCTATCATACGCGTCTTGATGAACCGTTCTTTTGTGTAACTTTATCGACAGAGCATCTATGCTTATCTAGAATTCTGCCCACCGAGGTATTTCTATCCTTCATTTTATAAATTCATCGAAGGAGGGTAATGAAAATGTTTTGCTGGGGTCACGCCCGGAAGCAATTTCTAGCAGTGTAATGACCTTTTTTCATTTGTTTTGTGCGTTCGTGTTTAAATAAATATTTGAATGAAAAAAGATGAGTGGGCTAACTGTGATCGGTGCCTTACGCGTCTCATTCGTCCCGGGATATTGAAAGATGAATTCAAATCCGCTAAAAGAATGTCATATAACATAAAATTTAGATTTTCGTGTAACTTGAGAGTTGTACCAGAGCGTAAAGGGTCAATGGGCGGCTTGGTCCATTCCTGTTACCTCATGCTATTATGGTTGTGCACGTCCAACATCTCGTGCCTACGATGCTCCGTGTTGCTACGATTGTACGCAGCTGCTGTTTGACACGCTATCTTGTTATGCTAATTTTATTGTTCAACAGAACCATATCTGGGGTGTTGGAGAGGTGTGAGTTGATCGCCCGTTTGTTCTAGCTCTTTTCCATCTTTTTACAATAAATAGACACCATCAAAGCTCTAAACTCAGGAAAAACGTCGTCCCGTTTTGCGTAAAGGCAAACACATTCGCACAATTTACGCTAGGTTTTCCTTGCGCTCTTATCCTGTTTGGCTGACCCACCTATCAGCACTTTGTTCAAGTCTGACTGGAGCGATCAGGTCTCGAACCCTTCCTTCAGATTCAGTGAAATTAGAATTTCCTCACATTACTGATGTCATCTTCAACTTTGAGTTTGGGGAATTAGAAAAGTTAATTAATAGAAACTGCTTCCAATTTTAGCAAGACTCTAATGCTACAGCTTCTCGAATCTGTTCGAGAAAGCGGCAAAAGGAATCAAAACTGCCTTGTTGCGTCAAGTTGCTAAAAATAATGGAATCCAGCTGGCTTTATCGTCATAATAAAATAGGTAGCTAGTGGTAAGATTGTAATCTAACCTGTTTTAATCTCAGCTTTAAAACTATTAGCATCAGCCACCTGTAACCGGAAACTTAAGCTCACTTAGTTGCATCTGAAAATGCTGAAACTTGAAAATGATAGATTTACGTACGAATATTTCATGTTGATTGAAGTGACTTGAAACAATCGTTTACAGGTTGTTCACCAAAATACACCCAAAAGCAAGCAAATTTGAAATTTCTTACTCATTGTGAGCATCCTCTCCATGATGCAAGCAACTTTTCAGCGAACATTTATGGAAACTCCAAGCCTCTTTCTGCCGTCACATGCTCTCCATATTGCTATCGAGCTCATGCTACATGCGCAAAGACGCTTAGCTGTTCATATTTCTACCGGCCTGCTTTGGTGAAGTTCGACGAATAGTGTTTTTTGTTTGTGAAAATTGCCAATCGTTCGTGTATTTTTCTTTCGTTTATCTATCGTTGGTTTATTTTTTTGACGAGCATTGAAATCATCTTGAGACTAATAACTTTTTCATTTTTATTGACCGCGTCATCAAGAAGCTCATACAACGCATAGCTCGAGGAAAACAGCATTTTGCTCGTAAAATGAAGTCGTTGCATGTGCCTCGCATGGAAGTTATCGGTCATTTCGAGACTTTTGCGACCGAGTACAGCTATGGAACTCAGCTGGGACTAGTAGCCCTAACCCGTTTGTGCCTGTCGACCTTCATTGAGGTCGGTTATTCTCCATAACATTTTCATGAGTTATAATCGATGTCATTTGCGCCTGATGACATCTATTTAGCACGGTTATTGTTCATGAGTTTTCTCTGGGTTATAATTGACATCATTTATGCCAGACGACGTTTGGTGGAAACGGTTATTCTTGATCAGCTTTATGTGAGTTGTAACTGATACCATTCACACCTGGCGTCCTAAATACGCCGTACGTTTGTAAAGTTCGTTCACATGCAAATTTTGTTGATAATAGTACACATTGCAGTGGATTTATTTGAGTCCTCCATGATCTGTTAGTACGATTTTAACCCTTAAATAGCATTTTCACTAACTTTCCGGATAAATGGCCTCAATAGTGTGTTGGACACACAAACTTCTCCTTGAACTTGCCAAGCGACCGTACGCAAACACCTCTTGGCGCTAGTCTCGCGTGCATTGTATCCCACAAGTGGCGTGGGGTTGTCTCTTTAGTACCATTTTACGGGGACAAATCCATCAATAGTTCCCATACCACCTGTCTGGCGCTCTGGAATACAACGCGCACCTCACGTGTCTAGGTATCGCAGCACTCAGCACGTGCGGGGAAAAGTACGCTCCTCTTGCAGCACGTCCTCATATGCACCAGCGGCATATGACTGGAGGTGTTTTTTCTATGTGAGGTAGCAGGGCGGCATGTGGCCAGGTGTTGCCGTATGTGGTTCACCTTCACACCAGCTGCAAGTGGCCCTCAGCGTAGGCTTGTTTGCTCACACATTCTACAGCCCCGCGTGGGGGCTGAGGCTCGTCTGTGGCATCCCGTGCTCTATGTTGCTCTCGCCCAGCTGCTGCGGCCCTGCCGCTACTGTGGGGCTGGTGCAGCGCTGACACTGGTGCAGGGCTGACACTGGGGCTGGTGCAGCGCTGACAATGGTGCAGGGCTGACACTGGGGCTGGTGCAGCGCTGACAATGGTGCAGCAATGGCACTGGGNACACTGGTGCAGCGCTGACACTGGTGCAGCGATGGCACTGGGGCTGGTGCCATTGGGACTCAGGGTTCGGTGTCATTGGGACTCTGGGTCTGGCACAACGTTGACTCCTGGTTTGATCATTCATAATTTTGAATTCAGGACAAATGGACTCCGACTTCGGTACGAAAGCAACCTCTAGCTCGCGCACAAGTATGCCCATAAGAATATGTTTGACACAATGAAATTATAGCCTACTTTATACGTACTAACTTCAACAATAAAGTAATCAGGAGGCGCAACAGGGCTGCATCTACGCTGCTACTCGTTTCGGCGACCACAGTGTGCCTTCATCTCGACTGCCTTCGGTTACGTCTCTATTATTTTTGGTTACATTGATGGGCTCATACGATATTTTGGGGCAAACTCTGGTCACTCCAGTTTTGAGTCATCATTTCAGGTCGGCATTTGCTGATTCTTGTTCTCGTAGGGTTTGTCACTGTTTGCTTCACATTGTTGAGATACACTCAGTTTCCCTCAAAAACATTTTTGTTTTAGCGAATAGTCTCAAATTAAACGGTAATATCGTTTTTTGGTCTTTGAAGTTCTCCTTCACCACTTCAACACGCCTAATTTTATTCTATTTTTACGTCTCACTTTAGCTTTGAACTATATGTTTTAAGTTCGTGTACGAGAAGGTCCTACTCTTACAGAATCAATATCATTGATAATTTTTTAACGGGCTCTCCATTTACAGAGCGGTCTTGTTTAGCTGCACTTGATTTTCAGTGCGATTGGCTTTGCATTTTATTTTCGCGGGTTGAATTTATCGCGATTTTAGAAATTTGGACACACGTTCTTTGGGTGGAGCTTCGCGGGACCAATTTTGTCGAGTGAAGAGAGGCAAGGTTTTTGTGGAGGGCACCAGAGTGAATGCAGCGAGCCCAGCTGCGTGGACATGGCCTTAGTTGGTGTGAACTCCACAGCCCTGCTGCTGAGGGTGCTGGGCTGCTGCTGCCGCATGCATGTCGCTCTCGACTCATGCTGCACCAACATCCGCGTGTGGTGGTTACGTACTGGTGGTGTTGCTGGTTGGGTTGTTGTTGGTGGGGATGTTGTTGGTGGGGATCTTTTTGGTAGTGGATGTTGCTGGGAATGTTTTTGGTGCTGGCAGATGTCATTGGCGAAAGACGTTGTTGGTGGGGATGTTTTTGGTGGTGGTAGATGTTATTGGTGGGAGAATGTTGTTAGTGGCAGTGAATGTTATTGGTGAGAGAATGATGTTAGTGGCAGTGGATGTTGCTGGTGCAAGATGTTGGTTTTAATGTATGATGTTGTAAGATGTTGGCTGCGATGGTGTAGATGATATAGATAACACTTCTGCTACTAAGGAACACTGGTGTGCCAGACGGGTGCTGGTGTTGGGAATCACTCGCGGTGCAAACAGAACATATCGCACTACTCTTACAGTCAATTTATACACGATTCATGGATTGGTACTAAGGCCGGCAATTGCTTGCCGAGGGATCCACCTTCTGCTGGTCTTTCGCTTGTCTTCGGCCTGCATTTTGTCCTGGTCACGAATGTGCTGTTGCTGTTACTGCTGCTGCACGCAGTTGCACGCTTGTTTGACCGGATACCATTTTGTATTATTGCTACAACAACCACATCCTGACTTCCACTTCAACTTGATCTCGCCAGGACTCCAGTCGTAGCTCCGAGTGGGTATCACGACGTGAAGATCGCGCCAAGCTAACTTGCCGAGCGTTGTACGCCTGCTTGCTCGTTTCTTGGCGGCATGATTTTGCGGCTTTACACAGTGCTTGCACACCTGGGGTGGAGGCGAAGTTACGGGCCGATCTCATGGTACCATGGATATAAAGTTTGAGTTACTGTCCGATATCATAGTATCACTTCAGAGTTACTGTCCGATCTCACAATATCATAGCTGATTATAAATGTCCGATCGACCTTGCTCTACATCCGAAGCCTTTTCCATTTTCTTGTGAATTGTACCAACGGTACTCATTTTCTCAAGTTCTCAGCTGCTAATGTTTCATTGCCCCTGTCGTTTTTATTGAGTTTTTCCTCAAACGCAAGCAAGCGTGACATTCTACTTTGTAATTCCCACATGGGAACCCGTGCTTGTCCCGATTTGAAAACCCAGCAGTGGGACGCCGGGGCTAGCACCCCGGCCGTCCTCGCTTGCCATTCATGTATAGTCAATGACATCCGCACAACATTGGCTCATGTGTGGAATATAATTTTGGGAGGCGCTTTTGGAAGCCACCGTTCTATGAACAAAGCTGCGTAGCAGATTGTGAACGGAGTTTACTGGACTTGTTACACCAGTAACTTATGAATGATGTTCATGCTTGTACTAACTTACTATACACGGGTGACTATTTGAGTGTGAATTGAGTGTGCTCTTATATCTTGCGTCGTACAGTATAGTTGTTGGGTATCTGAATCTGAATATATGAAGTATATAAAATAAAGCGCTGAGTGTAAGCATCACAGCTGACCCAGTAAATCTAACAATAAAGAGCTGAGCATTACCATCGCAGCAGAGTTAGTGAAGCTGTCCGAGTTGGTATCATTGGTAGAACTTGTCGAAACCAGAGAATGTTGCGCTCTCCATAAGGAGTGCCATGTGCAGTACGTCGCTGGCCAAGTTCTAGGAAGGTTTGCAGCGCTCATTGAGAAGAGGCTTATCACTGATCGGTGTCTCTGGTGCTGGCCGTAAACAGGAAATTACTGCAGCCCAAACTCGTTCCGAAGGGAGCGAAGCCCGCGGCAATTTTTATCTTTATTGTTGTCTTAATTTAATCATACAGCACGGCCATTGCGGCGAAGAGACTCATTTTTTGGCTTATATTGCAGTTTCTTTCGTGTCACTTGAATCAGTTCCATGAACTTGGTACGATCTATCGAGACGAGCGTCCAGCTTCCGTTTGGTTTTGGTTGCCTGCAGCGCTATACATCGTGTCTCCCAGAAATGCATACTTCTCTTTAGAATACCGATAATTCACCTAATATTAGGCCGATTTTCCCTTCCTTAGTCTCGTTCAATGCACACTTCAGTCAATATAGTGCGACTCTAATGCCAGGAGAATTATTGATATTCAAACTGACGCTTATATTTTTATGAGACACGCTGTGTGAAGTAGAGCTTTCCGTGCTGGCTGCCACAATTCAGGAGTGACTCCCTGGAGGGTCTTCGTTATTCTGCGGTGGCTTGTTTGGCTGCAGATGTGGGAGCCATGCTGGCTGCACGTACTGTATTGAAGATGTAGGAGTTAGGCTGGCTGCACGTACTGTATTGAAGATGTAGGAGCCAAGCTGGCTGCACTTACTGTATTGAAGATGTAGGAGCCAAGCTGGCTGCACGTACTGTATTGAAGATGTAGGAGCCAGGCTGGCTGCACGTACTGTATTAAAGATGTAGGAGCCAGGCTGGCTGCACGCACTCCATTGCAGATGTAAGAACCAGGCTGGCTGCACTCACTGCACCGCCGCACGAGAGCAGTTTTAACATCCCCTTACACCCAGGGGCTCTGTAGCGCAGTGGTAGCGTGTTTGCCTTCTGTTCAGAAGGTTCTGGGTTCGATCCTGGGCGCTGTGGTCACATACGAGTGCTTCCCTAAAGAAACAAATAAAAAAAAAACTTCCCACTGCATTCAGATGTATAAGTCAAGTGGCTCAGTCTGAGATATTAGCCATTGCGGTCCCGCGTTAAATAATATCAGGCATTGGAAACGAATATGTTATAATGCCAACTTGATTGGATCTAAGCTACATGCTATTGCTTTAGTAATAATGAATGGAAATGATGGACGCGGAGGCCATCAGCCACTATTGGTTGGCATTTGCAAGAAATGTATGAAGCACGTGACACCTTTGCTTACTTTTATTTACGTCTGCACCCCTGAGAAAATTTGACTGCATCCTCGCATCCCCTACAGACTTACTACTATTTATAGATGTAGGAGGTGGGTCTGCTTATTGCTCCGCTGGAGAGTATTAAAAAGATTCCTTTGGCTCGTCATCAAGACGGACGCCATGCGTTGGTGGGTCGAGCTTCAGCTTCAGAATGTTCGACCACCCGACCGTGGAAGTTCAAACAAAAATCTACACCAGACTTGTTCTTCACGCCCCCGAAATAACAAGCGTGGAGAATATACCTCGCAACAACCCTAGCGGTCCGACACTCATAATTCAAAATATTCTTTTAATGACTGCTCACAAGCGTACTTTCATTTTCTCGCAGTATACCGCTGGTGATGCAATCCAGGGGACAGCGTTCAATAGAACGCCTGCAGCACCTGCGCCTGCTGCTTGTTTGTGTGGCGTCCTCAGCGCAACCAGGGGGACACACTGAAGAGGATTGTCCTTCGGTATATCTTGGGGACTTGGCGACCCACGGGCAGGGGCGGGACCTATTATTTTTATAACTTTAACTGCGTTAAAAATTCACCGTATAGGCTGAAACTGAATCTGGAATGGTCTTGAACCTGTAATTTGTGTCGCAGTCTTAGACTTTCGTATAAAATTTAGCAACGGTAGTTAGGCGACTGGCATAAAAATAATAACTATAATTTCATTTCCACTACGGGGCGGTGTGGGTGTCTGTGTGTGTACGTGTGCGTACGTGTCATATAAAAAACAAAGTTTCTCGCTGCCCACACATCAATTTTATTTAGAGTGGGTCAAGATTTTTAGGTGCAATTGATGCACATTGCATATCGGTACGATATTACGATTGCGAAGCGCAATCGAGCGCAGCGATCAATTGAGCAATAAAAATTTGTTAAAATTGAGCGTTAAAATACGACGGGGAAGCCCAGCGATTGTCTCGCTGTCGAGTTTGTCACGTCGACTTTTTTGATGAAAAGACGCGCTTGAGGCTGTCGTTAGAATTTAGCGGTCAGTTGAGCCAGCAATACTGAGGGTTCATAGCGAATTGTGCCCCGACTCCGCCCTGGTTTGAGCCCTCACTCACGCGCGCTGGGCCGCGTGGATAACGAGTCTCCGTGCGGCCCTGAGTGGCGGGGCATATAGAGCTCTTCCTTCAATATCACATTTGAAGTAACTTTAACGCCGTGGTTATTGCTTTGGGATTTTGAATGAGCCATGAACCACTCTGATTTGAAGTAACTTTGAAGTGGAGTTTATTGATTTTGAATCAAAATTGTCCTCCTTTAAACTTTTTCAGAACCATCGCATGGCTTAGCCAGAAACTCTCTAAATAAGTTATGCCGTCTTGTCAAAATTTGTTTATCTCGTTGAGACTATGAATGTAATGAGCAAATTGGTGAGCCTGCATCTTGCAGTCCGCACCCCGCACCTCGTATCTTGCAGCTCGCACCTCACAGCCTACATCTCGTATGCTAGACCGCGCCCATGCAATGGGCACGACGGCGTACTCCGAGCACCGACAGTAAGTGCACTGGGGAGACCTCTATCTCATTGACACTTAAATTACTTTTCACGAAAAACGAATTTTTGTCTCGAAGCAGTGTTCTTGCAATACGACATAAGCGTCTGGCTATTTTATATATGTTGGCAAATTGAACAAAGTGTCATAAATAAGAGAATAAATTGCAATTTTTCTGATATAGCTCAAGAACGCCGCTTGGCCAGAGCTGTAATGCTGAGGTGTTGCTGCTGCCATGCGACTGTTTTACGGCTCGCTTTGTAGCGCTTTACATCGTATGACTGAGCTATATTTCAACTACACTCTACTTAATTAACATCGTACAAAGTACAGCTGGCAGCAGGAGTCGATGTATTTTGTTTTCTTGCACACCTGCTGTTTGGCTTACTCTGTTGCGCCCTGCCATGCATGACTACTCTATTTTAACATTACGGAATAAACCTCGTGCTAATACAACTGACAGCACGTCACGGTGCGTTTTTTTCTGTTGCATAGCGCAGCCCGTCGTAGCACATTGTGTGCTCCTGAATTTGTTCATTAGAACTGTACGAGAAACAGCGTCCGCCGCATGCAGGCTTTCCGTCTCTCAAAGGTGCGACTTTCGAATCGGGAATCTAGGAATGGGAAGAGTTAGTTGTTCTTCGGAGCATCTAGGGGGCATGGCGATCGTCGGGAGGTAGGTAGGAGTCCCGAGTTATTCTAATAACTTCAAGTGTATCAAAATTTTCCCAAGTAAACTGAAAGTTTCCAGAGGGACACTGTTATATTACATCAGCTACAGCTAAGCCTTCAGGATTCTGTCATTCGGGCCCACTTTGCTTATTTCAATTTTTATACCTTCTTCGTTGTCTCTTCTTTGCCTTTTCTTTCTCTTTTCTTAACTTGCTGATCCAAGCGTGGGGAATCTGGTGTTGGAACACACCTTTGTATAGATTCCATGTTTTTTATAGTCTTCATATACTAGATGGTCCCTTCTTCTCTTTGTTGTATTTTCGCCACATTTGATCTGGATTGGCAACTTTACACTAACCAATATAATAATTATAATAAAAATAAGTAAATTGCGGTTGAAATTGAAACTGAAAATTAGTTTTAAACTGAAACTGATTCTCATTGTTAGAATCAGATCAAATGTGATAACGTGGCTCAGCCCTTCATATCACAATAGTCACCAATAATTATCGAGGTTAGTGTAATAATTAGCGTCCTTGCGAGCATTATACGAGGTCAAATGATTCATAGCCCAGACACCATCGCGACTGTGCGCTTATGGCAATAGATTTAATGCTAATTGTTGCAAGCCAGCTCGTTGTGACAGATACATCGATGCAGGAATTCATGGCACTCGCGTGGTAATAATCTATTTATCATTATGTAGTGGACAGACACGCTTGCACATGTCAAGGCTGCAATTTGCCAACAAGGGCAGGTCGTATCCGAGTTTCGGTGTCTTCTTCACATGTTATTTCAGTAGAAAATGATCCAGTTACGCGATTTTGAATGACCGTGGAGTCCATTTGCGTTATCCAAAAGCAAGACTCGATAAGAAGTATGTGAAGTAATAAGGGTTTTTCCCTCTGTTTCGACCATGTTACTTCCACGAACTGCTACCCTCCACATTCATTAGACATGGGATGTTAGTCCTACATCTCGAAAGATGAGCTCACAGTTAGCTCGTGTCAGGTCGCACCGCGACCAACGTAGACACTCAGCGTGATGATTTTAGATGACATAACCTCGTCACGTTGCTCTATGGCCCTCCTCTGTACAGCATCAGTGTAGGGCAAGGCTCAGGTACCAGCGGCTCACCAACGTGTCCATTGGTTCACTTGCTCAAAAAGAAGGAGTCTTTTCAATGAACGTTGCAAGCATACATGAATGGGTGCCATCTGTACAAACTAAAGGAAATTGCGCGTGAAGTTTATGCTGAGCATATATCGAGGTGCAATATTCGTCAAACTTCTTGAAATCCTTAAATCGTTTTAGTTAAGGTGATTGCACTCGCCAGTCACGGAAAGTAATTCATCATTTATTCTTAGCGCGTAGAGCGGCGACTCGGTTGAAAACGAAGCGTGTAATCAGAGCGCCATATAGATTCGTCTAATTGCGGTGAGGAGCGACGGCGCTTGAGCATGCAGTTGGCCGAGCTGAGCTTCTCCTTTTGCAGCGCTGCAACTGTCAGAGGTGAACTCCGACGCCTTATTTGGTGCACACTCGCAGCGTTTCAACATCGACGCGCTGCCGCATGCTACGGGCGCTGGCTAGAAGGGGCGCTCAATACCTACTGTGGCCGGGGCTGTTGCAGTGAAGTGCTCAGCAACTCGACTGTAGTACTTGTGCGAGGTGTGGTGAGCACTTATAGTACTTGTACGTTGTGAGCTGTGAGGAATGGTGTAGCAGTGCTTGGAAAGGGTACGAGTTGTGGTGGACACTTGTAGTACTTGGAAGTTGTGTACTGAGAGGAATGGTGTAGCAGCGCTTGGAAAGGGTGCGAGTTGTGGTGAACACTTGTAGTACTTGGACGTTGTGAGCTGTGAGGAATTGTACTGAAGTACTTAAACTCTTAAAGAACCTTTATTAATTCCAACCCGTTTTACCGTTGGGTTTTAAATACCTTACAACTACAGGTGTGATGGGGGACGTGAGGAATGTGTGATTTAAACTTCCTTTTCCAAGGGAAGTACTCCGCAGTCACGTGAAAAGCCTCATCTGAGCCGAGGCTCAAACCCTGGCCCTTTCGGCTGTGAGGCCATCACGCTAACCACTACACCATGGAGCCCACTAAAGGATGTGCGAGTTGGTAGGCATTGTACTCGAGTACTTTATCTCTGTGAGTTGTGACCACGTGTTGTACTTGCGCGTTGTATGTTATGAGCCGTTGTACTGTAGTACAGAGCGAGTTGTGAGGAATTGTACTACTGTTCTTACAGTGAGTGAGTAATGAGAAATTTTGCAGTAGTACTTCAACATCGTTTGACTTACTTCCGTTGAGTAAATGTTATAAGTGTTAGACTCGACCGCTCTCGATGGTGTAAGAGGGTAGCCGTACTGAGAGACGAACGTTATAACTACTTGCACTTGCAACGTTGACCAAACAAGTAACAGAATCGCGAACAAAAATGCTACTGGGAACTTAGGGGACAAAGAGGTGCACTTTATAAAAGAATGTGCGTAAAAATTGTAGTTATTGTATTACTAACTTCTCCGTGCTCTCAAAAATGACGGTAAATCTCACGCAAAATAATGTAATTTTCTGATCGCTGTTACGGGACTGCCTGCTCGAACAGTCTCGCTGATTACGACCGCGATCCTGAGAATCTGGTCTTCCTAATTTTTTCTAATCGAATTCCTTTGGTGCGTGAATAGCTGTTTGTACTCAAAATTTTGCTCGCCCTAGAATCTAGATGAAGACCGACGTGACGTTGCTTGAAAGCTATGTATTTCTAAAAATATAAACCGCGTTAGATATTGAAATTAGATTTCCTATTAATTTGAAAACATGAGTCATTCAACCTTTGCTCGAATACAAAATATACATCAATATGAACTTTGCGCCTCATTATGCAGATAGTGTAGATTACCTCGGAAGCCGCGGCGAAAATCTGTTAGACTAGTGAGCACAGTCATGTGCCATAAATTTGAAGGCATCATTGCCAAAAACTTGAGGAGGTAAACACTGAAGCAATGATAGCGCAACCCTTGACTTAGGACTCGCCGTAGTTCCGAGTGTGTTGCCGCTGACTGGCCGCCCAAAGTACGAGCATTTGTTTGGAAAATCATCATTCATTCATGGAATGATAACCTCTGTGGTAGAGCGTACAATTTAATAGGCTTCTTCCAACTATAAATATTAGTCGTGCACAAGAGAAAGCTCCTACGATATTGCTACCACAACTGCTGCTTATAACAACCTAAATAACATTGCTTACAGCGTATGTATCGATTCAATGAACCCTGTGGTTAACCCTGGACAAAAAATTATAAATTTAACATAAAAAAACCCTCAGGGGGCATAGGATAGGCCATAGGCAATAGAGGTTTAGACTGAGTTTCTGAAGCGCTGCTTTCACTACTACCACAACTACAACTAACATAAAAAAAACATTTCCTTCCCTCTTTCTCCATTTTAATCTTTGTGCGCAAGCGAGTTGCTACACAGCGTGCAACCGACCCACGAGTTCTCTGTGACTCCTAGAACTTTACTTCGTCGACTTGGCGTTTGCGTGGGGCTGCAGCGAGTGCTGTTGGGGCGCACTGGAACCTCGACGCACGAACACTCCTCCACTCACGAAAAACTCTGGGATTAAAAATATATCCGAAACTTTTTTTTTTAATTAAAGCCCCCTACCTGCAACCAAATCGCTAGAAACGCTATTTTTATTGCTTTAAAAATTAAAAAAAAATTCAACCAAGCAATAAAAATTATTGCTTTAAAATCCGAAACTTCGTTTCCACTTAGGAATAAATTTCGATCTCATGTTAAGCATTTCGTTCGTACGAGGAAACAAATTTCCTAATTTGAGGGGCGCTGGTAAATCAAGGTTCCAGTTTATGTTCACTGAAATTCTGCTCATCGGTGCGCCATTTGTTGTACGAGATTCGCGCTCGATTTGCTGGGTGACGGTCGCCTCCATTGAGCGAGTGCGGATTGCAGCATGGACGCAGCTACGGTGATGGCATGGACTCGCATTACTTCTGTTCAATTAAAACCACTGCTGTGATTTTAAAATCCGGTGTCTTAAGGCCGCAGACAGCGCTTCGTGCAGAGCTAATAGCAGTTATTGTAAGAATGCATTACGGTCGTCCAGAGATTATGAGTCAACTTCCAGCTCTAAGGGTGTCTTCTCTACAGCACCCCAACTTCCTGGACTCTGATGATCTGATTCTCGTCGCGTATTAGTTGTGCACGTGTGTCCTGTATTTCGAGGAGGAAGTGTGAGTTGAAGATTAAGAATACTTTGAGTAGTTGGGAGGCGTGATTCACGCTCACTGGATGTATTACGACGATGACCTCTTGATTGAATTACTCCGTCTTGCTTTCACACCTAAAATACTTGCGCTTTTGAATATAAATCCCTGGAAAGTTTTAGTTCATTTCTTATCTTATGTTGAATATTTTTTTAAAGTAATGATAGTCAGATGACGCAAGATTATTAACTGGTATCTTCGATCCTAAACTCGAGTACATACGTCTGACACTACGCGATGTGTCCAACTGCTCGTGGAAACTATGAGCGTCATGATCAAGCCTGTGCCACAGTGTAGAGGATTAGTAGAAAATATAAATGTAGGAACCGTAAAATGTCTTCAAATTACCGAACTCCTTGCTTATTACCACCAGCACATGAAGCCCGGGAATACAAGGAGTGGTTCCATAAAGAGCTCTGAATTTGAATTGGCCGGCACATTCGTGTTTTGCAATTTGAAGTCATGCTTATACCCCGCTTGCCATCTCTCTTTTATTAACATTTCTTAGCTCGTTTTCGAGATACTGCGTCACGGACCAGTTTACAACTGAGCGTCTCACAGCAAAAACCTCCGCTCAAATGGGGCGACGCTTCCGGAACACCATACACACGGCACCCCGAATTGAGAGTAGCAGGCCTTTAAGGGCTGTAGTGAGGCGAGCAGCGTCGAGTCTGCGAGCCCTAACAGGACCAGCTAGAGCTGGCAGGCAGGCAGGGTAGGCCGCCAAAACAAGGCGTAGCTTGGCCATATTAGGTCGGCCGTGTGACGCGAGTTGTGCTGGCTCTCTCGTGCACCTTCGAGCTGTGCGTGCACCTCGTGCTCTCGCTCGCACTCTTCGCTGTGAGTTCAGCTTAAGATTTTCATGGAATGACGTGCTATATGATACTACATGCATGAACGTTTCTAAATGTGTGCACCACGCAACAGACACGTCTGTACACATAAGTACACCGACATTGAAGATTACGCAACCTTGCTTCTCACAATTTACATTCAAACGCTGCCGCAGCGAAACAATTTAAGCACAAATCATGTACAAGCTGTCGTCACAACCACTGCCGCCAAAATGGGCTGAGACAGATCTTCTGCCGCAAGTACGGCCGATACTATTAGCACAGACGTTAATTTTACCTAAAATTCCCTTTTCACGAATTAAGTTAGATGTTTGTGTAATCCTGAAGTTCATCTGTTGATGTTACCTGATGTTCGGTTTCAGCGGTATGGTCTTTTTCAAAGACACGACTCCTCATTATATGCTATATCTATTGGCTAGTTTTCAGTACAAAAATAGCACGCTGTGCGCCATCCACTCCAAGTGAAGCGTTGTGTCGCAGCAACGTTGAGCATGTGCTGTACGCCACATGCCAAATAAACTCATGTGGTGGTCATAATTTTTAATTAAAAAGATCGTTTCTGTGTTACAGTTCATGAGGGGCATGATACAGAGCGAACAGCGCTTTCTCGAAATGGAGCACACGTGCATTCTTGCTATTTACGCGTACTTGCTTATTCTGAATATATTCTGTAGAGAATCGGTTCCTGAACACTAGTGTTGTCTAATAAATCAATAGACCTTTGAGTACTGCATGAGAAGAACGAGTGTTTAACGAGATGCAAAAGTTGTTTTTTGGTGGACCCGGAGAATTTCTAGCCCGAAGTATCCTGAGCCACCAAGACGAGAGATGTTCTATGTTCGGCGTCCTCACCTTCGTCAGTGTGTCGGGGGCTTTCCGTCCCCTAGGGGGACCACTGCGATTCAAGGTTAGGTCAGCTTCTGTTATACTGGGCTTGAATTTATAATTGAGTTAACCTTGGTATTTCTCTTGCGAAGGACATGACATATTACCAAACTTTAAAAAACCACTCGTCAACTCCTGCGTGAAATTCGTCGACTGAATTCCGGGTCTAACATTAAGGCCATTTTAGGTGTAATACTTGGAAGCATTTCTCAGCGCTGAAGACAACAGTATGCTGTGGTTGCCGATGGCGACAGGCACGAATGGTGTTCTTGTGACTGCAGCTTCTCACTCCTTGGCAGGTTGTAGAAATACGAGCTACACTCCCTTATATGGCGGCAGAGTGGTGGCGCGAGAGAGCTGCGTGCGCGAGCGCGCGCGTGTGTGTGTGTGCTACTTACGTCGAACTCTGTTGCGCTGATCTATGTACATCTACTAAAGTACGGTAATGAACACTGCTTTTTTACAGTACATGAACAGTATGAATAGCAGAAAGAGATGGTATGCAGTAAAGAATATGTATCATCTTTACATTCATTTACGTTTACGTACGTATTCATTAAAATATTCGATAGTTGTCGCTTTGGCATGACGATGTCTTAGCGACAGGATTGACCAAAAGAAATTAATTTTCAGCGAGTAATTAACGTATTCAAGGCTTTAACTTGCATCAATCTATATGTAGGTTGCCTCTTGGAATTATTTGTAACAGTTAAATAATGCCGGGAAATGGAATGTTCTATCACTTTCATTGAGGTCCATCAATTAGTGAAAACGGTTGCGTTAACTTGAGTAAATTATCCTGACGAACCTTCACTCCAAAGTAATCATATTGCCTCTGTGATACCGTACACTCGTCATTCGTCGTAGTTAGTAGTCAGAGTTTATGGTTCTGTGAAGAAGATGAGTAGTAACGCTTGAATCTCACGAGACGTGGAAGACCCGAGATTGTTTCGGGATGAAATCCTATCGTGGCATTAAGCGAGGTGCAGGTACAGTGAGCAGGAACACGATGACACCGTGCCACGCGCAGCGGCGGGGTGTAGAGCCGTGTCTCCTTATACGGCCTGTCCACCCATTTATGATGATGGTACGAGTCGTAAGAAAGCGCTCGCAAATACCTCTGTATTTGCACATCCCAGCTTGTAGGTTTCAAGTCATCTGGTCTACCGTAACCGTCTGGAAATCTAACACCGCAATCGAGAAGTTGCGTTGGCTAATTCTTGAAATGCATATTGCTTGTTTCGTGTCGGCCTTTCTGAGACGAGCTCAAATGAGCGCAGGTTTTCTCCGGCTACAAAAGGAGTCTCTGTCACCTTTCACTGCCAGTCCAGCAGCCTTCAGTTGGTTCAGATTAGCTGGCATTTTGTCAAAATTTGTGACCGGAGCGACATCAACTGAACATCGTATCTGTGTCCAGATAGATCCTTCGAGTCCTGACCGTATAAATAGTTTTCCCATTTTATGCGAAGCTTGACTACATTGTTAACATCAAATTTAGAGTCTCGATGATCAGCTTTGATGATTATCGTGCCCAGTTAGCGGAGCGCCAGACGCATAATATCACCTCGGCTGATGTTCCGAGAGAGTCCCGCTAGTGCTCTAGCTGAGAAAATGTCTGTGTATGGTAATACCAGACAAGAGGCTTCAATGGTAGCGCTCTTAATAGTGGCATTTGAATTTAATTTTCATAATTTTGCGATTGATATTGCTTGCACTTTTACCACCTGGAATTGATTAATGCAAAAATTAACTCGTTATGGAATTGTGACAAGAAATCGTCGTCAACATGTTTGAATATTCACGATCCTAAAATTTCGAATACATTGACCCTCTTACTATAAATTTCAGCTATGCAGTTGGCATCAAGTTCAGATAATTTTAGCCAAAATAACACTAAACAAAGGACGAAATCTTTATCCCACCTGTTGATTTTTATCAAGAAGATTGTGTTCCTGAAAGAACACAATTTACAATGGCAATAAAACCATGATTTAAACAACATAGCGAACCATCATCCATCTTAGCTAGCTAATCCCTCTCGAAGCTGCCCTCGCAACAAAGAGATCACACATTCTCCATAACGAGAATCTTCAAGCAGTTGCTGCACCTTCTGTACTTTACGATAACACTGGCAGTTGTGGCGTCTTTAGTCCTGTTAATGGGCGCATCATTGCAAATCCACTCGATCGCAAGTCGCTAAACACGACTCATCGTTCACACGGGCGTGCGAGCTGGGCGTCTGAGACTATGTACGTGGGACAAACTGAGCAGCGGGAGCCGCGTAGTCCTTGTTTTGTAGTAGCGTGTGTTTTGCACGTGGACACGATTGTAATTTTGACCTTTTACTGCTCCACGTACCTTATTCGGGACGATCAATATAAATACTCGTACATACGCTGTGTGTTAGTAGAAACTAAAATGCAGCGTCTCAACAGGAGGTATGAGCCTGTTGTTCTTTGTTTTTCACTCAATGTAGCGTAAATGTGCATTAACATATAAATGTAAGAATTATTTGCCAACTAGAAAATTATTTGGACAATAAAGAGTTAATATCCGTGACTGTGAAATGGATTTTCTACGTGCATTGAACTTGCGTGCTTTTCTAATGAATGAGAATCCGAGTGAATGATGAGTACTAGGAACAACAGTACTAGTGAAACGACGCTTTATACTATGGACAAATTCATAAATTTACAATGTAACATATGGCTTCTACATAGTATTGTTTTAAAATTTATTTTACCTTGGTATGTGCGACTATCTATAATTGCCCCAATGAAGCCCGGGTGATTTTCATATTAAACTCCACAGTATACAAAAATATTAGATATTTATTAAAATGAAATCAATATTTTTGTGATATTTGATGTCTTTAGGTGTGTATGAAGAAGTGTATCACCTACTCGTTTTTACTACTTAACTTCTAGCTGAAAATTGTTTAGCTATTGTGGGGAGTCGAACCACCACGAAAATACGGCTCATTCGGCATTATACACCATTTGAAGTAATGTTTTATGGGATACTTCATTGAGTTTCACAACTGCACTAGTTTGGAAATGTATTTATTTTCATCCATATTATTAATCATTTATATTTTCCGGTTAATTTACTTAATTTCATCTATAAAATTCTAAATTTCATACTAGGGTTATCTGTGCTGGAGCAATTTACCTATATACTTCATAGTTCTTTGTTTTTTATACCTACGTAATGAATATGAATGTTTTGAAATATCCTCTAGAGGTTGTTTTAGTACTATGATACACAATCATGTTATATCAGTCTAATTCAATCCCTATAAAAATACATAGTTCACTGTGCGATCTCGCGGCACTTAAGTTAAAAAAACATAGTAGCAATTAATAAATTAACCCTGGAAACAGATAAAATTGTTTGTGAGGGTTCTTCTTCCGCACTTTCATTACGTCTCCGAGGAGATCCCACGTTTATCACAGGCGTGCGCTAAGGTCCATTTTAACATGGTCACGGAGTGCTTCTTTTTGAGAAAAGGAGATTAAACCTCAAATTGCTCACTTCACTGAGATGCCCTGTCATCAATTACAGGACATTCGAAACCTAATGCATTGTGCTACGTGTTAAGTCGATTGAATTAGAATTTTATTGCCTTTTCTATTCTGACGGCGAGGTGGACTTCTCCTGCGACACTAAAATAGCGAACCCAAGAACTTCTCGTAGCCTGCGCCTAGTGCAGTGCGGTAATGCGACGTTCTGTGCTCTGAAAGCTCTTCCTACAAATTGAAACGTTCCCTGTGATGTGACCCACCGATGGGCCACTTATCCCTTTGAAAAATAGCATCGTCCTAGGAAGCGTTTTGAAGGTGGAGTTTTGAAGCAGGTGGCTGGCAGCCATACAAGCAAAAAGCTAGGGCGTCTTTAGGGTCACATGGCCAGCCGTTTTGGAGCCGCGCTGTCTGCTTTTAGAAGCCAAACTTGACGAGTGAAATCCAGTATAGAAATTACTCATAAATCTTCTTCTGCGGGGCGATTAGTCATTCCTTCTCATGAAACGTTCAGGTTGAACTTGATTTGAAGGTTTCGAAAACTCAACTTTTCAAACTAGCCCTTGCTCTCTATTTCCAACAATGGACCCTATATAATTGCAGTCATCTGTTGAGATTATCTTGCGGATCTGAGAGAAATATTTTATTTTTTTAACATCTCGTATTCCACTGAAACACGCTTGCAATGGTGAATTCAATGTATAAGGATTAGTGAAAATTTTCAATAAATGAAGGACTTTTATCTTCGTGCATCACAGCTCAGAAAACCCCGATATGTATAGAGCATTAAATCCTCGAGTGTGGTAGTTACGGGGACAGCACTGAATACTTGGTGTGTTTTAAAGGCACGAAATAATGCAGCGCGGAGAGAGCCAGCGAGGCGCAGGGTTGCCGTCCACCGACCCCCTAACAATCGAAGCTGCAATTTAGGCAGCGCGCTTCTCCTTTCGTGGCATCTCGAAGGGAGCCCAACAATTTAACATTGGCCATTGCAAGGGCCGCTATCTAATTCACCAACGCCTAAAAGGAATGTGAGCAACACTCGTATCTCGAACTTATCTCATCGCACTTGCCCAAAAAAGCCCAATCCATACCATAAAGGGAACTTTGGCAAACAAAAGCCAGCCTATCGAACAACACAATGAATAATGGTCTACGAGTGACACCGAATTATTCTTGCCCATATACTGCATGGGATGGCGAGCCAAGTAAGGGCCGAGACCAATTGGGACTCTTTTGAATCTCGTACGGGGAGCTTTTAGCAGCGACACGGGTCCTCGCCGTGTACGTACGTCCGTTGCCTCGTCAATTTCTGTGTTTGATCTTTGAATGCCAGCGTCATTTTGGAGTGCAGCGTCAGTCGGTGTGTGTCCGAGAGCAAATTTTTTGCAGGGGCCGAGAACGGGAGCTGGGACTGCATCGGCGGGCACTGCACGGAGCTGCTCGGTGCCTCCTAAAGGATTGGTGCGAGCCGACCTGCCTTAAATGGTGCTATACTGCAGCGGCCGCAGCTGCTGCTGCTGCTCTTCGTGCACAGAACTACTGCAGGGGAACGAGTTTGAAGCTTTGTAGTCTGCAAGGGCTGGTTTGCATAGCCTGGTCCACACACACACACACAACCTGCTCTCTGGATTTTGGCTCGGTTTGTGGTCTTCACAATTTTAGTGGAATAACCACATGCTTGAAGCAGCCAGCATTCTTGATATTTCTATCACTCATTGAGTGTCAATTTCGAAACGTTCGTTTAGCAAACACCGTCCTGAATACCGCAGCTGCTTCAACTTACATGTGGTGGGATAATGAACCTGCATAGCGTGTGATCTATAGGAGTTGAGCATTAGGTAGGGGCAGCCGCTATGTGCGTGCTGGCTGCGTGGGAATAACTACGCTTTCATTAATTCGACTTCATAGGGTACGGTAAAATCTTCCGACGCGTTTGTGTATTGGGTTGCTTGATTAAAGCGAAATGAGATACAGAATGGATGAGCGTACTCTTACCCAGAGGAATTGTAAGTAGCCTTCCCCGCGAGTAAGTAATTTCTTCCACACGCAAGTAATTTCTTCCACACGCAAGTAATTTCTTCCACACGCAAGTAATTTCTTTCACACGCAAGTAACTTCTTCCACACGCAAGTAACTTCTTCCACACGCAAGTAACTTCTTTCACATGCAAGTAACTCCTTCCACACGCAAGTAACTTCTTCCACATGCAAGTAACTTGCTCCACGTGCAAGTACTTGTAAATTACTCCACGTGCGAATCACTTGTCCCATAACTTGCAGCCTGCCCCATAACTTGCAACCTGCCGCAATAACTTACAACATGCCCCAGAACTTGCAACATGCCCCAGAACTTGCAACATGCCCCAGAAATTGCAACATGCCCCAGAAATTGCAACATGCCCCAGAAATTGCAACATGCCCGCTGGGGTCTTCTGATGGCTGAGGCCGGCCTCATTTCTGGTTTAAATTACGAAGGCTCTCGTTCTCTTTGTTGGATGTGACGCGTGTAGGTTTATGCGGATGCGGGCTTCTCTTCTAACTTCTTCCCAGGCTAGTTTTTTGACGAACGCCTGTTATATTCAGCCGATTTTGTAATTTTTTATAGATGCATGAGGACACTCGAAAATGGTGTGATTATACCTGGAGAGGACAAGGAAGCATGGGTGAACTCACTTCAAGCTTTTGATTTTTTCAAAATTGAGAATTGAGCGTGTTCGGTCGGTCAAAGTGAAGAAGTGGTTATTAGGTCAAAACGAGTCGACGCACCCTTGACACAGGAGTTTAAAATATGATCGATGCTCTGCCTGTTCATTGCCTGTTTGCTCAAATTGAAGAAGAGTGTGGACCCCTCCCGCACTGTTGGCAAATTACTTCTGGTGCGGGGTCCAGAACACAAGAACAGCGTGGCAGTCGACAAGCACCAGTGCTGGTTGTTGGATTTTCGAAGTTTTGATAACTGCTGCACCAGTGATGAACACTTTCGTGTCGGCAAAGATAGTGGCTTAGTTTCAAACGATCGTCATCGAGTGTGTGGCTGTGAATTATTATTCATGAACTAACATCCCTACACCGTCAAAGATGACTGTAAATTTCAGGGGAAATAATTTTTTTTTGCATCACAGTGCCTTTTGTGAAATAGTTACGCTCATTTGGAATACGTACCTAGAAATTTGAACCCGTGACTTTTCTGTATAATTTATGCAATTCGTAAATAAATGGTTACGCATGCAAAAAACGTAGAAACTTGGTGTATTATTTATTATATAGAGTATATTAAATTCATGACGCTTGTAGGAACAACAACAACAGTAGCAGCACTGCATAGCAACAGTTATTGGTTTGTTATGAATTACCGCAGCAGCACTTTCAGTAAGAAAAGTTGATCAATCCAGTTTTCCTACTGTTTGTATATTATACGCATATCGGTACAAGTATGGTCAAGATAAAATTTGCATTGATATAAGTTTTTGAACATTTTCCAGCTCTATTCGTGTTGAGCTCTACTCTGTATGACGTCATGCCGGACGCGTTTGAGGACATGGGCTGTGCCGAGTAGAGCTTAGGCTTTTGCCCTCTAGCGCTGAGCGGCCATACGCCAGTGTACAGGCGAGTGTACAGGCGAGTGTGCCGGCGAGTGAAACAGGCGAGTGTGCGGGCGAGTGTACGGGCGAGTGTACAGAGGAGTG
>VOMN01069332.1:0-18139 GCA_014899125.1 Orchestia grillus | reverse complement strand
AGAGTTCTTATCGAATGATGGAGAGTTCTTATCGGATGATGAAGAGTTCTTATCGGATGATGGAGAGCGCTTCTCGGATGATGAAGAGTTTTTATCGAATGATGGAGAGTTCTTATCGAATGATGGAGAGTTTTTATCGAATGAGGGAGAGTTCTTATCGAATGATTGAGAGCTCTTATCGAATGTGGGAGAGTTCTTATCGAATGATGGAGAGTTCTTATCGAATGATGGAGAGTTTTTATCGAATGATGGAGAGTTCTTATCGAATACTCGAGTGTTCTTATCCGAAACTCGGAAGTGCTTACCGAATACTGAAAAGTTCTTAAACAATTTATTTATTTATTGGTCGAAATGATGATGTTTATAATAAACTATAGAAGACAACCGTTAGACGGTCGTACCAATGATATTGATTAAGATAAACACATTTAACTTGTCTTATAAATAATATCTTTTCTCATAGTAACTGTACCCTTAGGTAAAATTAAATATCGAGTTTTTATAGAACTCATTTGGAAGTTTAAATTTAATTTCTCGTCTTTCCTCTTCATTCAAAATATTATATAAGTTTGAACTTCATCTAGAATAAATGCCTTCATCTAAAATGACTTAAAAGTATATTTTTAAAGAATGTCAGAAAATATCAACATAAAAAGAACACATAATCGAATCAAAACTTGAGAAATGACCAGTTATGTTCTAATTTAAGAATTTTAATTTGTAAATCAGCTTTATTTACAAAAAGCTGCAGCTAAAATAGGCATTGACCTACAAACATACGTTCAATAAAATTAAACCGATATGATAAAATATAGGGAACACGCGCGCTTTTCTCTCAAATACACGCAAACAGACTGGGTATTTGGAAACCATTAATTAGCCGCTTGAATAATATGATTAACATAGCCAGAGTACGACGTTAGCGCAGCCAAACGAGCGCTGGACCAACACAATGAATTTCTACTGTGTACCGTGCACACTGGAATTATGCCTATAAATCTGGGAGGGAATCGCTTAATGAGAGGGATTCATACGAGGGGTGGGCTTCTACGCCCCTTTTTCAAGGTCTTCTTTTAACTGCAATCAGAGCGTCGGACATTCAAACGTTGCGTAGTTAAGAGACACAGAGAAAAGTTTGCTTTGATCAAACGAGCTGTCGTTTGGGAACATCACAGAAGTGTAATGGTATCCCACACCGGCTCGTCATCAGTGATGGATAAGTACAGGAACATTGTTGATATTCTACGAATGAATTCTAGGTACGTAAGTACTGTACGTGTATTTTTTGCTTCTGTCAGCCAGCTTGTTACCCATAGCACGCACGAAAAGACCTCGAATTCTTACCTCAGAGCTTGACTACAGAGTGGCTAATATTCTGGCAATATAAGTACCATCGTAAGAAAACTGGATGATGTCATTTACCGACATTAGTTAAATCACACTAACAACGTGAGGCTTCAATTAATCTTTCACAACCCAAATGCGACGTCTCCAAATTCTAAAGCACAAATGTCATCGCCGAAGTGCAGGATATTACACAGAAAAATGTCATTTCAATAAAAGTTAAGGCAAGACTTTTTCACGGGAACCAGGCAGCTATAATCAGATGTTCATGTTGTTCTTCGATTGAAAGTTTGGCTTTGAGAAAAATCTGCGGCATTCATTCCATTCGGACATAGCCCACTGCAGACAGTACAGGACATCCACGATGTACATATATGTATGCCGTACTTGTTTCTAGCATAATTTGCATTGCGTTGAAAAATTTTTGCGCTGGGCATTGATATTTGTGCCCTTGAATAAGAAGCACGTAATTTGAATAGTTGGAGCTAAACGTTTTGAACAGAAATCAAATCCTGCACAAAAAGGGCAAAATATATGGAGGACTTCCTTCAGATGGAGAGCGGAGCTATGTCTTATCAGGGATCAGAATAAATGACGGTTATCTTTCGTTTTTTCCGCAATCTTATCCTAACTGTCAGTGACAGAGGCTCGTAAAAATACTTCATTATTTAGACAAAAAGATTTGTCTTAAAGATAAGAAATAAGAAATTTACATCACTTAAAAGTAGAAATTTTTCAATTAATAATTTATTTCATAATTTTGAAGTATGTTCTCCGGAACAAAAAATTATTTAATATAAAGTGATACTAGAATGCGCGCCCAAATAATTTCAAATGACAAGAGCTTACGTTTTAATGAAATGAAATTGGTGCGGAGGAAGCCCTATCTCACCGAAAGCTCTTTGGAAATATCAAGGTTGCATAATGATACACAAAAGCGATTTTGAAAAGTTGTAACGCGACATCTGCAGAGATACACCTTCTGATAACACAACAAACATCGCACAACTAAATTCGGTTACTTATTTTCATGGAAATAAAATGTGAATTCATAAGATCAAGCCGTGAGGGTAGGCTTCAGAGGAAGCTTACGGGTTCCGCTGACCCTCTGAGGCTTGTACCGAGGGAAGGGGGAAATGCTTCTGGCGCCTGCAAGAAGCCGCGTTTTTGTGAAAGAAATGTTTTGATTTATGGCTAGGGTTTCATGAATAAATGCTTCCTCAGGGTCGTAAATATCCTTGCCTTATAGTTTTTGCTCGTCTTACGTTCGGGACGCGAGGGGACTGAGAAATATGTAATTCCGATCATTAACGTTGTCAACGCTAAACTTGCTACTTTATACTGATAGCATGTCTTTAACCTAGTGTCATAGATATATGTTCATTGCTTTATAACCAATATTTATCAAAATAAAATTGTATTTTCTTTTTCTATTTAAAAAGATTCGGAAAAAACTTCCTATCCTTCTGATAAGTAGGTCTTCCAACGCATGAAAAGCAATGGTTTTCTCACTTGAAGGCTTCCGAGAGAAAGAATTCTCGTATTTCGTAGACCAGGTCATTAAAAAAATCAAATGAGACAAAAATGCCGGCCTTCGTAATTAAGCAGTTCCGAGTTCAGAGATTTGGTCAGGTTTGTGAGGCATTAAGGTTAACAATTCTGAGTTAATTTCTCAAAGAGTTTTAGTCACTTTGAAGAGTGAGAAAAATGACACATCGAAACGAGTCGCACGTAAACCAGCGAGAAAATTTCTTCAGTGCCGCCTCGCTTTGCTGAACAGATCGAAAGCCAAGGCTCTGTGGCCTTTGGAGGCAGTCATTTTCCAACGCCTTGTTGACCGTCAATCAAAGCTCTATTGCATCGGAAATGCCTGATATTGATTCAAGCTCCCAGTAATATTAATGGTCATAAACGGTGTGTTGTTTACCGCAGTTCTATTGGACCTTGTTATTGGTGAGCCAGAGTGACGTCATGATACGAAGCCTCGTCAGATTCTATCCCGAATTTGCTTCGGGCAGTGAACAGCGGCTTTGCACAGGTTTTAATTGAAGAAGCCTTCAAAGCGCTTTTCATTAAGAAATGATATGAAGAGAATAATTTGTTCTGCAAATCTTTTCTGCGTAGCAGGTTCACTACGAATGAGGTAGCAATTAAAATCGTAAAAACATTTAGTTCGAACGATTCGAGCATGTGCTCATTTTCAACGAAACCTGCAAAGGAATTTTTTTTATTAATTATTCGTTTAGTTGAAGAAATTTTAAATTGATAAAATCAGTCAAAATATTTCTGAAACGAATCGGATTTACGAATGAAATAAATCCTTGATGTAGTTCATTAAATAACTTTGTGACGTGCACATGAGCAGTATGTAGAAGGATAAGTTTTTCACATGCCTGCACACTCATACGAGACATACTGAACATAAATCTACGATACCTCCATAAAGTTATTATAAATTCTATTTACGTTGCAGGTTTGCTATGAATGAGATAGCAAAAAAAATCGTAAAAACATTTCGTTCGAACGTTTCCAGCATACGCTCATTTTTACGTGTTCGAGAATGAACACACGCTCGAAACGTTCGAAATAAATGTTTTTACAATTTTTCTTTGCCACCTCTTTCCTCCGTAAGGTTTTGTGACGAATGTTTCAGCTCTTCACAAATGCAGGGGATGTAACGCGGTGAGTCTGGAGCGGCACTTGGCATTTCACGATACGTGATTTATGTCTGTCGCTAACGGTGGATTGGGAAATTGGGAAATAATCGCTATTATTTGAAGAAAATTACGCATCCTGAAGATAACTATTGCCAACAAAACTAGAAAAAATGAGTGCCTTACTCGAAATGACGGGAGTTTTTTGAAAGAAATGTGCGCCTTTGACGATTTAGCAAAAAAATGTTCAACCTTTTAACGAGAAAGATAACAGTACGATCCTTCTGAAAAGTAGCACTTAGTATGAGCTATCAACATCGATCACATAACTTTTCTCACAGTGCCCATCTAAACCGCAGAGTATTTGCAGCAACAGCCTTTCCCATTTATAATCTAGGAAAGCCTGCATTACAGATATATTGAAAATTCTTCCTGGTCCCTGCGTTTTCCGCAAAATCCAATCGCTGGGCATTGATAAACTGTCAAAACACTTGGCGAGCCAGCAGAGCTCGACTCGGCGCTCCAAAAATATACAAATAAATCGGGCACTTGCATCGACCAGCCCCTCGAATGGGCGGAGGTGCGCTCTCGTGCGACCGCGGCGCAGTAGCTCCGAGTTTCATGGAGTGAAATGGGAGGCGCTGAAGCGGGTGCTTGCGATCGTTTATGGTATTTTGCAATTTTTGCAGCAATAAATCAAGCGAGGCTGCCAGAGCCTGGGTCTGGCAGCGTTATTGAATTCTTGGCCGCCGCCGCCGTGGTCAAAAAGGGCAGCCGCTGCAAATCCTGCTGATGTGAGGATCATTGAAAGAAACCTTACGGAAAGGTAAAATGGTTTGCATAATGCGTCTCGTGACTGCGCGCGTGTAAATGGGTAATGTTGTTCAAATAGGACAAGTCTTGCAGCAGCCAGCGTGTTGCCTAAACGCTCAGGGTCTCGAGGACAAGAAGAAAATTTTGCGTCAGCTTCAAAAATATGACCTGGAAAATGTTAAGGCAAACACAGAAAGAAGAAAAAATCCTGTTTATGTATTGTGTCGTTATTAGTGAACAGTTTTACGAAATAAAATTACAAAGAAGCGCAGAAAAATCACGCCAGTTAAGGCTTTTTATTCGTGTATTTTTTTCCTTCCATCAGCGGCTCAAATTGTTTTTCCGTCAATCCAGCATAAGGTTCAAATCTAAACATACGTAGGGAAAAACAACCAGTCAAAATAAATGGTTATTCACAGCATTTTTCTTCGTTATATTGCGGCAGTTTTAAGAAAGAGAAAAATAGCAGCTCTTCCACATTTTCCACGGGTGATGAAACGTCTTTTGTAAGCTCATAGATCTATTCAAATTTTCAATTATTATTCTTTTAAATTTCCTCAATTTAAGTGATCTGCTAAACATTCATTTGCTTTGAGGTTGTGTTTAGATGCACAATTTTATGAACAATATCTGAACAGCAAGAAATATGAGTAGAGCGTCGACTACATGCGCTCCTAACGTCCTGCAATTTTAAAACAAAGAAAAGTTTCTCCAGGTCGACCGTGATGACAGGTCAGTTAAGAGCTGGAAAAATGAGGGGCAGGATCATACATCAGCACGAGCCTGCTGGGCAATTTGCTGGGCCGTATCTGGACGTGCCCTGAAGGACCGCCGCGAGAGCTGCTGCTGCTGCCCAGTGATCCTTCATCTCCTGCTGGGGCCGAGACCTAGTGACGACCGCCCTCAGGTACTGAAGGGCATCACACCGTGCAAAATTTACGAATTTTCCAATGGATTGAACAACTTTGATTAGTAAGAACTGGACACATTGTGCAGTGACCATATTTTTAACTTTACCCCAGTATCATGTTTCCCGTACTCGGCAAACGAAGTTTTGTCCCTTTTAAGAAATTCATGCTTTTACTGTACATCTGATTTATTTTTAGCGTCGCTTTAAATTTTCTCGTTCATTGGTTTTAGCTTGTTTGATCTTTCCAGAGAACACAACCAATTCATGAGTTTATTTAAACTAAATTGTTATATTTTACACTCCAGTTTACTTATTAAACTTCGATACGATAAGGACAGGACCTTAGCTTTTCAACTCCTGAATTTCAACGCACTGCAGGAACTTAGTTCTACTACAACCAATAAAGAGCCCACCGGCTGAAAATAGTTGCTTCCTGATCAGACGAAGAATTTCCTGTTCAAATGTTTGTAGTTTTAGCCTGCAACCACACGCAGTCTTCGTAGAGAAACATGAAGTCCAGCACATCTTACAAAATATCAACGTGGAAATTTAGTCGTTTTTTTTTAGGACAACTTTAGAAACCAACGGCTCTTTACTTTAGCCTGAAAGTACGTTATACACTGTAGGGTAAATATTTGGAAACATCCACTGGGTTTTATATTTATATTTATTATTACCCAAGCTTTCGCACGCTCAGGCAGTGTGCGTTTTCAAGGGACGAAACAACGAAAATTTTGGACCTATGACATGCTACGCCGTAAATAGCAAAGCATTCACTTACGTTTACGGCGTAGCATGTCATAGGTCCAAAATTTTCGCATTTCGTCCCTTGAAAACGCACGCTGCTTAAGCGTGCGAAAGCTTGAGTAATAATAAATGTAAATATAAAACCCAGTGGATGTTTCCAAATATTTACCCCACAATATGGATCCTGGGCGTCCCTTATTCTAATAAACATTATACGCTCTTATGGGAATAGATAACACATGAACAGTCTTTCTGAATGAGAGATGATCGTACTTACAGTTTTAAGAACAAGAAAATTTCGATTTACAATAGTCACACAGGAGCAGGGAAACGTAACAGCTCTAAGCGGCATGAGTCCATCCAGAACATAATATGCGTCCTGTCCTTCTTATCTCTTGCTTGACTTTAATACTTGAAATCCTACACAACTTACTGCGTATCCTAGCTGCAGCAATGACTGGAAAGGGCTTGCGTCTCATATGACTGGTTTGTGCAACTTCAAATGAAAGCCGAATCTTTGTTTGGAAGCAAAATATTTACATCGAAGAAATTCTTTTCGTTTTTGAATGAGTCGCATGCTTCCTGCTCTGCAGAAT
Organism: Orchestia grillus; assembly: GCA_014899125.1. Classification (NCBI taxonomy): domain Eukaryota; kingdom Metazoa; phylum Arthropoda; class Malacostraca; order Amphipoda; family Talitridae; genus Orchestia; species Orchestia grillus. The sequence continues at coordinate 11,075 of VOMN01069332.1, read as the reverse complement.
ACAGAAAAGGCAAATAACGGATAACTTAAAGGCTTAACCAACTTCCATGATGACTCCTCCAAAGCGCGGAGAGCGTTTTACAAATTGATAATTACCTTTGCAAGCCTTTTCTAGTCGATGAAGTCGTGATGAAAAGATGGAGAGCGTCGGCCATGTTCTCGGAAGGAACAAAACAGCAAATCGTCTTTCGTTTCCTTTTATATTTCGAGAGAGCTTGCCATGTCACGGGGCTTTGTGGCGTTATCGCTCGTTGGAAATTTCTTTGTATTTAGTTGGGGTCTGGTGAAACTTATAAAGCATTCACTGACGTGGCATAAAAAAATGGGGGCATGCGAACAGCAAAGTAGTACGTAATTTCATGTCTACGAACCACGAGATTAGAGGTACTATTTAACCTCTCACGAAATACATAACAAAAAATTAGAAGTATAATTTGAGTTTTCATAAAATATACACAAGGAGATTAGAAGTACTATTTAATTTCTTGCGAAATAGTTTTCTAAGTTATAGGAGTTTTGAATCACATGTAAGCTGACCAAAATTTTCAATTGAAGAGGAGCGTATGTAGTTCAACTCCAGCAGATCTCTTCAGCACAGATATGTATCAACTTCAGCAACTGCCATGAAGAAATTTGAATGATAATAAAAAATAAATTTTTGTTCATGTCGAAGGTCAAGTTTACAATATACTAAGTGGTCATGCCGATCAATTTTCCTTTCCAGATAATCTCAAGTACCCAGCAACGCCTCAGTCAGTAACCTAAAACGGTTTCGACTCCACTTGATTCGTTCATCGCAACGACATTTTCTATACGTGTTTTGGAATGACCGCTATTTTAACATAGGTTTCAAACTTCTTTACTGCTCTTATTTGACGTTCCAGTTACTTGTATACTTGAAGCGCTGGCAACAGACTCTAAATATTATGAAAGTTTCGCGACTAAAATAATCATTTGTACTCTACGACGAAGGTTCTTGATTTTGCCTTGAACATGCTAGCTACGAAAGTTAAAATCAAGCTTTACAAATAAGTTTTCATTTGAGAGTGAGCAATACAGCACGAACTGAAAACACAGTCCATAAAAATAAAACCCTGTCATCAAAAAACCATAAAGGTCCAGCACTTATTGCCAATAAAATGAGAACATTTCATAACATTGCTCGACAATGGGCGATGAGGACACCTGTACACGCTCTCAAAAGAAAATGCTTTTGAAGCAATGTAAACCATGAATGTTTAAAACAGAATAATTTTAAAATTCTACGCATAATTTCCTATGTCGTGAAGCTTTTTTTCTTATCGATGATCGTATTCCATTCGCTCCTCAGATTCAAAAGGTCTACTGAAGTTAATGAATCTATTCCGTTCGAAGAATCACGCCGTAAATTAGTTGCTGGTTAATCTCTGATAGTCATTCGCTTCGTTAAAATCTAATTAGTTCCACTTCAAAATAACTGCAGGAACAATCCACGAACTATTGAAAATCGTTTATAATTAAGAACTCGAATTTTAAACTTCTCTCCCTCTAATTTTCACCAAGCAGGACCCTTGTTCTAGAGCTCTTTTTAAATACTTTCTCATCTATACTCAAAGAGTTTTATGACAAACTTACTGGGGCGGAAGTCGAGTTTGAGCAAGAAAAATCCTAAAATTGGTTGGAACTTGAAATGAATACCGTTAGGTGTTGAATTCTAATTTCTACATTGCAGGACGCAGCGCCAGAGCAAGTAATTCCATGCGTTGCTTGAAACATACCAAGAGTGAATTTCAAAGGTGGAAATTATAATCAGTGTTTTTCTTGAACTGAGGACTTGAAAGTGTATTTAGCTATTTATATTGTAGTTGGGAATCCTAGGAGACACTAGTTAGTGATTCAGACTCGAATGATACCTCTAATATGCATGCATATGATCTGATATAAACGGTACACATCAGCATCCCTGATCTAGGATAAATAAACTAGAAAAAAAGATACTCGGGTGGATGAAATTCGAGACTAAATGACTTTTTATAGTCTAATTATTTTTAAACTGTTGTGCTCCATGCATATTTTTCCCGAATTTTAGAATTACACTGTCTAGATCGGTTGCTGTGCCACGTGATCGATAATGTGAGAACCCATCAATTTGCGCATCTCCAGTTCTTGTGCCAAATTTTGGACAGAAGACAGACGATGGCCTGGTCCAGCACCTCAACTTTTTCATTGAAAATCATGGGTTGGGTGAAAAAACGAGCGCTCTTGGTCACACGCAGCCGAGGTGAGCCGGTAAAGAGCATCATGCCCTGTGGCAAGAAATATAATTTGATCCCTAATCAAGAATTGGAGGTCTACTGAGAGTCAGTGCTCTGTACATACAGTGTTACGTGAATTGTCTGGTGTATCTCTAGGAATGGAGGGACGGTGGCGAGGTATGCTGGATTAGTTTTATCTGATTCTAATCATCATGTACAATACAACTGGTTCTGATTTCCAAGACTCGTTCTGTTGATATCAGGAAAGAATATTGTTCTGTTAGGGGCATTGCTTTGCGGATGAACTCTCTCGCAAGGAATAAATAGGTGCTGATTTCATATTAAGTTCGAAGCAAAAAATAAAATTTTCAGTAGAATGACTGTTGGATTGAATAGCGTGTTGTATTGAAGGTCTTGATCACATTAGATTTCGAGCCGTCTTGCTATTATTCAGAGTCGCTTTACGAAAAAATGCTATTATATTTGGAACTGAATGGAACGATTTAGAAAACTGTAGCTTAATATAACCCGGAGTTAAAGTTTATCAACCATCAAAAATCATGGAATTAGTGTAGGACTTTACCGATATATCTATGTATACATTAGGGACTAAAATTTTTACATACATGGACAGGGACGTGAAAATATATGAATTTGCATTTGAGTATGTGCAAATGAGCACATCTCCTATCTAGTGACAACCTTAAAGCTCAGAGTCCTCTTTTGCACTAGTCTCATGATAGCCCCTTGTTAAAGCTTGTTGAATTTCGAATGAAGCAAAACTCATTTTACGTTTTCAGTTGCAGTGGACTCCCACTTCTATCCCGACTTGTACAAATGAAGACCAAGTAGGGCAAGTGTAAGTTTCGTGTCCATTAAAGTCTGCGTTTATAGCCAAGCTTGCTCACGCACTGTGAGACGTTGCTTGTGTCTAGATTATTTGGACCAAGTCCAATCGAGCTTGCAGCGACCACGGCTAGCGTCCGGCGGGCTGCTGCAGCCCCAGCGCTGCGCCCGACCAACGTCTCCGGGGTAGACGCGTGTTAAAGGCTGTCGTAAAATTAACATCGCGATGAAAAGTGTCTTATTGCTTCCATTTCGTTTCGAACGACTCGCAATTTTGTTCTATCACTTTGATAATTCCTTCTTCGAATGACGAGTTATGGAACACGGATCGGTCGCGGTGCCGAGCAGCACACTGAGCAGAAATTGAGGGAGCTTTTGTAATTATATAATTGCATAATTTTTCTAAACTGGCCTCAAAATACGTGGTCAAGGAAGTAAGCGTGCCATGGGGATCCCGTAACTGGAAAGATTTACATCCTGTGGGTCTGAATACAACATTCATTTTGTAGTTTCATGAATTGCGTGAAGTCGAGTCACATAGAAATACATTTTGTGTCCATGTTAAATAATTTCATAATTATAATGATGTTAGTTGGTAAATAGGCATCTCTACTCATGAAATTCTTCGTGGAACATCCCTGATCATATTTCGTTATTTCAAAGGGGTAAATAAAAAGTGTGATAAACACTTACATTGAATATTTAGTTCATCTAACTTCATGAGTTTGATTTAACAGTCGATGTGAATAAATATGAAGTTAATTGGTTATTATTAAGTAAAAAAAGTGACAGCTGATTTTTATGTGAATCTAGAAAATACTGTCCTACGTATCTAGAACAAGTAGTTAGTACTCCGTGATATTGACACTTGTCTTTATTTTTCTTTAGTTTCTCTTAATTCCCCCGCAAAATCCTGTGACATCATGACCCATTCTTCTTTGCAAATCCCCTTCCTACTTTCCATCACCCTTCTGATCACTCAAAGTTATGTTATTTATCTCTGCTCGTCTCTTGTTTTCCGTGTGATAGAAGTTGACTACTGACTTGACTACCGCACTCTCTCATTGTTCTGACTGAACCATTTATGAGCAGCTCTATTACTGTGAGTTGGATCATAGCATTGTTGGATCATAATATTATTGGATCATAACATTGTTGGATCATAACATTTTTGGATCATAACATTGTCAAGAGATCCATCCCATACCAAATTCAACTTTTTCCGTTGGGACGAACATATTTCTTCCTGCAGGTGCCAGAGAGCTGTAGAGTTCATGGCATGGACTTCGATGTGGACATTAGTTGCACTCCTGCAAGGGACGCCATCAGCGTCGCACTTCAACTTCCCCATCCCTGAATTTCATGTTATTGGTGAGGCCTCTGTGGGAACTTTCATTTTTCTTCCAGAGATTACGAATGTATATAACGTCTTTTGTCCCTAATAAATATATATATATATATATACATAGTTATATATTTGTTCATTGGTATGGTCATATCAGCAATTATCCTTAAATTTTAAAAAATCTTCGAACTTACATCTAACTATATCGAGAGCCTTATGTATAAAGTCTTGGAATGTTTTCACAGCAAATGAGACAAAAAACAGCGTGTCAGCAACTGAGTCCGTGACGCATAGAGGTGAGAGGCTGAAGCCTATTGCTCAGAGAACATCCAAAGTCCATCGTGTAATTGATTCTACAGCTTTTTTATATGTCTATTTTATAATTTGGTTAGAATTTTATTCTCAGTACTTAAGCTCGAAACAATTTTCATCAAAACCTAGATGTTGAAAAACGAATAACACATCAGATTAATATAGTAATATACCATTGAAAACGGCCGTCTAATACTCAATCAAATTATCAATTTTTGTAACCCGAAGTGCATCAACTGTAACACTTTAGAGGTGCTCCAGTTTTTTATCTTTTCAAAACTTAGTGAATGATACACAATTTGAAATAAGTGATAAGTCCGTGTTATGGGAACTGCTTCTGAAAGTTTCAATTTTACAGCATGTCATTTGAAAAAAAGTCATGTTAACTTAACATCCTTAATTAGCCTGCGGTTTCACAGCTGTATCGGCCGTCAGCAAGATAACCGCAGTTTAGACGGGACACACACGAGCAATACACATGCGTTAATAGTATCTCACAATTGTTGCCTCGGACCTAACATTGGAAGTAGGAAACATGCGTGAACTTTCAGTGAGCTCTTGCAAAGTTTAGACGGGTCTAGATGCAGTCAATTCTTTCATAACAGTGTGAAGTCGAGTTACGACGAGAGAGGCGTATTTTCTGGAACAGTTTTCTCACATCAAACGATCCAACCTGCTCAAATTCAAGGGAATCAAACCCAGCGTTCTGTTGGTTCTTCACAAGATCGACTTTGGGTACGACCTCGAATCGACCTAACGTATATCCGAGTATAGAAATTGTTTTTTTGTTGAAACAGATTTGAAAGAAAATAGAAAAGGCCTCGGTTGAGCTGTGGTAAAAAAAATATTTCCAATCAACAGCGGTCTGTTTGGTGCCTTGAGGACTCATGACATGAGTATAAAAACAAAGATGCAAATGTAACGCTGCGTGCGGTAGATACTAGCAAATTCTGCTCAAAGGACAGAGTTTCGATGGCTATTGGCTACCCTTTCATTGCATAGTACATTAGGTAGACATAAAATGAATGGCCCATGTTGCCTCTATTCAGACGTGGCGTATATTTGTAAACCCCTCCCAGAAAACATTGCAAATGTAAATAATTTTACCAATTGAGCGATGTAAGGTTGAAGCTCAAAATCGTATGAATGTTCAAGATATCGAGCAATAGATCAGTGGCAGGTCAATAATATAAGCGTAGCTATATATGCGGAGTCTTACGTCGCTTTGAAAAGCGTGTTCTGCAATGTTATTAAAAGTATAAAAAGTCTTTCACTTTCTAAAAATCACAAGGTGAACCAAAAGTTTGGGAATCCGAGTAGGACTTTTCATCTTAAAGTGTAAACGAAACCTAAGTAATGGAAGTGATCGTATTGCTATTTTTAGTTTGAAATTTTTTGTGTGGTTTACAAAACAAAGAACGTTCAAGTTTAACAAATATCGTATTACTCTCATTAAGAGCACTGACGGGGACATTATTTCTAGAAGTGAATAAAATTCTAGGCTGAAGAAACCATAATTTAGCGTGGCACTGTCGCACTGCGATTGAGGGCGTGCATTAATGCAAATCTATTCATGGGAATCAAAGATGCTTTCCGTTTCTCGGCCTGGGAGCCACGGTATCGCTTTATTCATGAGAAAGTCACGTTGCTTAGAGAGAGAGGGCGTAGCTGTAACTTGTAAAATGACGGTGTTTTCGAGGTGTTTTTTACGGACTACCGTGAATCAAATTTATATGCATCTCAAACTAGTTTCACGTCAAAAGCTGACGGATGCCCGTCAAAATTGATTTGGCCCCATGTTGATGAGAGACAATATGGATCAAACTTGCAATATGAAACAAGCTTTAGTAGTTAGTCAGTGCTACTACATTCGTTCGAAATTTCTCTCCTAGGCGGTTACGACTGGAAATGATGTTCCGACTCAACATCTATTAATGGAAGAAACGACTCGAATGAGCCAGCACCATTGCTGAAATGCTTCAACTGAACTACGGCAATTGCGAAAAAGCTCTCTATGAAGATTCACCCAAAAAAATTTAGCTTCTGAAGAAAAATTTCGTGTACAAAATTCAAGACACCTGCATGATGTAGAACCCCTTTTATTAGGTGCAGCTTCTGGCCTAAGTAGAGATTTCATTTTTGGGAATCTAATAAGACAAAGGATAAAGTAGGCACGTGCTAGCAGCGCTTGAAGGGTAAATGTTGCGGTAAATGTTGCGCAACAAGCATTTCCAGTAAATGCTTGTTGCGGCCAAGGCCTAATGCGAAGCCGCTCATTTGAAAGAATGATGAGGGACGATTCTTTTTGGTCGGATGATATTAACAAATAGGACAGAACAGCTAAAGTGTGTTTTATGAATATGGGCGTAATATACATAGAAGGCATGAGTACCTTGGAGAGAGACAATAAGGTGCTCAAAAGATTTTAGGGCTGAACATCAAGGTTAGTTGGAGCTGTGTGTTAAGCAGGGGCAGAGGGAGGCAGGGACAGAGGGCGGCAGGGACAGAGGGCGGCAGCTCACTGTGCTGTACAGCTCCGCACGTCGAGCTGTGTTTTCCTTATTCTGATTTGCCTCGGTTTCAAACGCTGGAGTACAGTTGTACAGATATATCATCATGTCATTTTTTGGAGAGCAGATTTTTAAATTAAAAAATAGAGTTTATAGTTTTATCCTACACTACGTTCAACAATTGCATCTTACTTTGATGCAAAACCGTTTTTTAACCCTGATGTATTGTTGCATCTAACTTCAAAGGTCTAAAGGCCGGTGAGTACAGCTGCTGTCAGTAAGCACAGCTGCTGTCAGCATGAACAGCTGCAGCTGGCTGTAACAAACAAGCACAGCAGGCAGCTTGACAAAGCAACAGGGCCTGTGGAGCAAGGCTGTAAAACTCAACGAGTTGCAGCTGTTGTTATGACGCCCCTGTTGGGTGCAACCTCTGCAGCAGAATATCAAGTCAGGTTCGCATATATTCAAAAACAGAATGCGCCCTGCGCATTTCAAACACTGCATACATTGTTGATTTGTGAAAGGTGTAAATGGTGAGATCAATTAAATTTTCCAAATTCATTCAACGCTGCGCTGTCGACATAAACAAGAAGACTTGTTGTGAACGCAGGCAGTTCGCGTCTAAATTTGAGTGCCAATTCCAGGCAGAGCATTGACTCACTCTGTATAGGAAAGCTCTAACGCTGCATACGAGGGCAATTGTCGCACCTGAAATTGACCGCGGTTAAATTAATGAAATGACGGTGGTGATTAAGAAGATTTTAGTACGAACACCTGGAAGTAAAATAAAATGTTGTAAAATCAAATTTGTGTTGAAACTATCAAATGATAAACAATAAGTTAGATTTATTTATAGCTGCTTTAGAGATACTTTAAAAAATGGTTATATGTCTCCCCTAGTCAATATAATTGAAACATTAACCTAAAAATAAACTTTCTTGTATTTTCAAGAGTAAAGAAATATTACGAATATTCCTTTTTTGATGTTCTTAGCTAGTCATAATTAATCTACAATACTCTAGCGCTCATTTTTACCAGAGCTCAGACACTCTCGTTAATCATTTTATTCGGAACTATTATGTTTTTACTGTGTTTTACTGTATTACGGCATTACTGTATTTTTTAATAAGAATCAGGTTTTCCAACAATAAGTGATTTCAATAATTCACTACCAGACTAGAGCTCTTCCAGGACAGGAGCACTTACTCTAGAAGTTTGCTTTTCGATGCAATTAACTCCGACCCTGACCAGTGTGTGCTATGATCTGTTCATAAGATCTTGTGTAACTAAAGTTTAATGAATGACTGTATTTCGAATTTCATGCTATGAGATGCTGTGAAAACGGTGTTGTAATCACAAAACGTAGAAATTGAAAAAAGAAGAAGCCTATTTATTTGAATGAATTATTGTTTATATAATTTATTCCGTACAAAAGAACCACGATCGTGTACTGAAAAGACTGGAAAATAGCACAAATCGGGAGCGATTCCTCCAAGTTTGAAGTTCATAAGTTACTCCAAAAAAGATTTATGGCTGGATGTGAGCGGAAAAACATCTGAATATTTTTATGACGAGATCTTTAAGAAGATCACCTCATTGTTGGTAAGCAGGAACTCTGAACATCACAGTGCACAAAAATCGCTAAGTCTTGGCTCGGAGATGAGGGAGAGATCAGCGAGCGTCTCCTCTAACCGGCACCGTCACCAGCCTTCCTCATCACAGCTGCGTCTCGTGAGGAGTTCCGGGACAGGGACGAAGACGCGGGTTCCCCCCTCCGTCACCGCAGACAAAATTTCTAATCTTTAATATCACAAAAAATAGGACAACGACGCGCAAAATCGTGAAGAGTGTTACTTTTTTTCTGGTCCATAGCGCAAGCGATAGCGCACTTGCCTCCTGGTCAGGAGGTCTCCGGCTCGACACATTGGGCGGAGTTCTTCCCTTGGGAAGGATAGATTAAACACGATGCTCCGAAAAAGGCGGCACATCAGTGTGCTCTGAGACATGGGGTCCAAGCTACACCTATAGTTCCAGGATCTCAATATTCTATTCATAAGAAGCCATTTTGGGTGTTTACCATGTACAGTATTCCTAATAAAGTTCAAACTGCAATTACAAAACACAACACTTCCAAATAAATGTCATATCAATGGTAGTCGGTCACATCCTTTTGCCAAGCTCGTGTCGATGCAACGACGTACGCCGACCTCAAAAAGTTCCAAACTTCGCTGCCTGTTCCGACCAACAAAATCTGCTTACACCAGCCATGTTACCTCGTTCGAAGCAACAAACCTCGACTGAGGCGCAGCAAACCACTCGTACAGAGCAGTCCGTTACTCGCTTCATTCTGCTGAGCTGTGGAGCGTTCTGCCTCAAAGCTAATCAAATTACGATGAAGATTTGCCAGCTCTGTGAGGTGGAACGGCACCGCAACGGCCTGCGAATGTTCATCTCTCTGACTATCCGACTGAATCCCTCCAGCTCCAGATAAGCATGCGCGTGGATGCGTTCAGTTATATAGAACATCCACGGTTGTTGAAGTCGGAACACTTCTCGGATGTGGGCATTTACACTGAGAGTTTATTTTGCAGAGAAATTAACATTGACTCTGAACAATCTGCATCTTGATCTATAAGATTGCCGTCATTTGGAGGTTTTATATCATGGCAACATTTGAATCTGTGTCTCATTTTAGGATTCATCTTTGCCGTGAGAAATATTAGAAAACTTACATTTGATTATTTTTTGATTCAGCAGCTTTATCAGCGGTCCCCTCTCTAAAAATGGAAATCTTCCTCGTCAAAACTACATGCATAAAATGAACTGAATTTCTCATCACCGTTGAAAAAAGATTGTCTTTCTCAAGAAAATCTTACTGAGGCATCATGAAATATTTCTGGAGAGCTTCAAGCGTTACACACATGCTTTAGGTGCGAGGACAGCGAAGTGTGGGTTTAAGAGAGTATATGTTTTATCTTCGCAAGATTTTGTTTGATATATTCCTGCAGCTTTTTGCGTCATAAAAATTTTCATTCAATACTTCAAAAAGCTCATATAAATACGTCGGTAAACTCAATATTAAGAAAACGTATGAAAGTATAACGTGATATATCTCCATTGCACAGATTTCTTCATTGGTAGAGAATCTAACCCTGCGTACAAGAAGAAATACAATCGTTGCTATAAAAACATACATTTGGCTCTCAAACTAGTCAGGTTTCGGAAAAAATCATCTCTAAATGGTATCTGAAAAGTTGAAAAATATTGTTACATAATAGATTGTAGTGACAAAGAGTACATAAGAAACCAAAGATTATGACATGAAATTTATCTAACTTAGTCAACCTAAGAGGAGCCAAAACATTTGTATCATTTTGGCAGGAAGGTTCAGGCAATATGTAAGGGAACTGAGATGAAATCTGAATTTGAATAAATTTTTTATACGCACCATAATTCCTTAATTCAGAGATCGAATGCGTTCCTTGCCAAGCCTATTATTGAAAATTTGTTTACGTCTGAAAGAATGACAAAGTTTTGCAATGAATTCGAGGTTTCGAATGAAAAAGTTTTGGTAACTGTCCATTAGCTCTATGACTGGTGCCCATGTGTTACTCTTCCAAGTGTTACTCTATTTTTGTTACACTCCAAGTTGACGACTGCGTTATGCTCAAGAGTTTTTTTTTATAGTCGGTTCTTTGATAGGAATGAGTGAAGAAAGGAATGCCTGGCGAGTGGCTGTACATGCATTTAGAAGTGTGATTGATGCATTCAGTTTCACGTTGGGAGTTTAGTGCTCCAAAATATCGTACGACGCAGCCAATGCTCAGGT